>JBAIZL010000002.1:142853402-142980902 GCA_036971475.1 Prosapia bicincta
GTATTATAACAATGTTCACTATTAAGAAATGTACTTTTAGCATTATTAATTTCACCAAATATCAAATAATCTACTCTCATGAAATAGTCATATCTAGCTCACAGTAATATCAATTTAAAAAATAATATAATTACTGTTACAATTTATAAATAAGTACTTGTAAATATTTTACATATTTGCCTATAGTAGCACTTACTTATACATGTTAATCTATAAGTGGATATAATCCCAAAGAAATATAACCAAATGCTACTATAGGCAAGTTGTTAAAATATTTAAGTGTTTTGTAAACTAGCAACTTACGTGAAGATGGAATCAATAAATATATATGTGTGTGTGTGTGTGTGTGTGTGTGTGTGTGTGTGTGTGTGTGTGTGTGTGTGTGTGCCTGTGTTAATTCTCATCCAATTATCAGAAGCATCAATGTCACAGATAATCTGTGCATATCTTGTTACAGCTGTTTAAGAAATTAGTGATTTTCACTTGTGACGTAAATATGTAGAAGTTGGTTTACAAATAATTTTGAAATAGTTTGTTATATTACAAATAAGTGTTAATTTTCATTCAATTATCTGACGTATCTATGTCACATATAATTTGTGCATGTCATGTGACACAGCTGTCTAAGGAAATAAGTGATTTTAAATTGTGACATAAATAATTAGAAAACAGTTAACAAATCGTTTTGAAATAATGTGTCATATTAAATTTAACCAAGTGTCTACTCATTCAGAATTAAAATATTTATTAAATGTCATTTTAATTAATTTATGCAGTTTGTGTTTTTAAGCTCCTTTAGTAGGTTACCAAGTATAATGCAAACACTCCTTGGCCATAAGTCTCCAACTTACCTTTGGTAAACTAATCCTGATTGAATAATTTTAATTCACCAACTTCTAGTCATCATTTTAAATGTTAAGTTGCATGTAGGCCTATGGCGTGAACCGCCTAGATTTATAATTTTTTACAACATTACTAAATACATATATTAAAATATACCTACAAAGTATCCAGTCAGGATAGATTTGGTAATAATTGTATTTAACATTACTATCGACCTGTATTAAAGTATACCTGCGAAGTATTCAGTCAGGATAGACTTGGTTGTAATTTTGGTAAATATTTAGACTTATTGCCGATGCAGAAAATTACAACCAAATCTATCATGACTGGATACTGTTTAGGTATATTTTAATATATGGATACTTTTGTAGGCATATTTTAATACATTTGTGTTTTACACATTAAAACGAGTAATATAATAACAAAAAAAAATGTTAACACCAACGTCATTACGTCTATATTTTTACCGAATTTATTAATAATTAATATGGCTCGTTCCTATCTTCAACCTGACCTGCAACATACAGTTAAGTTTCACAGAAAATTGTTTTTTATGACAAAAAATTATTTACATTCTGCTAGGTAAACAATATGTTTATTTTTTACAAAGTAGTATATAAGTTATAAAAAATTTCTTTATGAATAATCTGATCATTTTACGTATTTAATCAAAATGGCTGATAATAAATGACAAAATATTTTAAATTATTACTATTAATTCTTATAAATAAATTAATGTTTTTTTAACATGTAGGCCTAGGCCGGTCAAAAATTCTAAATGTAGGCCTATGTGTTACTATCTGAGTATTATAAGCAAGTGATTAAGTTTTATAAATTAAATTTTTCTTAGATACCAATTCTTAACCACAATTTCTATCTCGCAGATTAACTAATCAATTATGTAACATATAATTGCAATATTCAACATCTATCTTCGTTTTACATGATATTACAAATTTAAATTCAATTTTCAAATAATTTAAAGGTAATTAATAACTAAATATTAATAACTAACTAATAAGTAATTAATATAATTACTTAAATAGCACTAATATTAGAATAAGTTATAGAAAATTATTTTCCAATAATATAAAAGTTAATTTACAAATGAAATTTTAATATTGTTCTTTGTTAGGCATTTATTTATTTATAGCAAAATGAGTCCTCTTTGATTTTATAAAATCACCAACTAATTTCAAATAAGTACTCTCAGTTTCTACCAAGACATAATATAATATTATTGTCAATAGTGACACTCTTACTAGAACACAATTCAAGGTTGAAGCTGTGTTGTGGCTAAAATAACTTAATTTACAAAGAAATCTTGTGTGCTAATTTAGCATTGAAAAAAAGCAATTTCTATAAACTAAAATATATCTGTTCTTCAACCCTTTACCTCTTTAGTATCTGGTAATGCAACTGGTTTTAAAGTTTGTATACAATTTTTTTTTCATTTTATAACGTAGGCTACTAACAATAAAATAACAAGCGAAATCAGTCCTCTTTGATTTTATAAAATCACCGACTAATTTCAAATAAGTTATCTCAGTTTCTACCAAGACATAATATAATATTATTATAAATAGTGACACTCTTACCAGAACAAAATTCAAGGTTGAAACTGTGTGAGTGGCTAAAATAACTTGATTAACAAGAAAATCTCGTGTACTCATTTTGTATGCAAAAGTCATTTGAAAAAAAACAAATTTTATATCACTAATGTCAGGACTTATGATTAGAAAAAGAAATACAATTCTCTTACAGAATAAAGAGCCAATTATTTAAACAATATGCTATATTTGTCTTTTCATTAATTTTTTTCCAACTCTCAAAATAAAACCTTAAGAGTACCCAAACATATGATTCTAATGCTATACCCGTCCTAAAAACATTGAGACCCATCCCTACTAAATATACAATATAAACTGTAGTCGTAAATAGAACATGTAACACATTTGAAATCGGACTGTGAGCGCCTGCAGAGTGACAAGGCGATACAAATCCGTGTGTTGTACGTTCAGGCTGTTGATTAGTTGGACCTGATGTAAATGTTGTTCGTTTGATATTCGTGTGTGTTGGTTAGTTAAACCTCGCGTAAGCTCGTTTTTCAATGTTGTTTAGTTGGAACGTTGATCATTTAATACACCCCCCTCAAGTATTATCCATGTGGTGAATGTTTTATTTGTATTTAAATCAAATAATATTTAAAGGGAATATGCATATGTTTTTTTTAACTTTTGAAATTTTAAAGGTTAATAAAAACTTTTTATATAAAATCAAAGTCTTTTTTATAAAAAATTGAGCATTATGTAATCGAAAATATTGGTATATAGTGTCTAGTATGCAAAGCGTCTAGCATACGATTTAGGTTAATCAGGACCCTATCACACAGAAAAACTAATTAAAAGCTTGCTATATAAAATCGTGGTCTTTTTTTACAAAACACTAAAATATAAAAAAATGCTATTCAGGTCCTGTAGTAATACAATAAGATACATTTAGGTAGTAAAGTTGAGCCTGTATTCGAACGGGAGGTTTCAGGCATGTCTTTGTCTTTTTTTGTTCCAAATTATATATTATTGAAATTTTAATTTCTATTTCGTTGTATATCCGTTATTCGTTGTGATATCTTAATCGCTAGTAGGAATGGGCCGTAACAATATTTCCTAATATGCATTACAAAAGAGATCATGCCGTTAAAAGAGAGGATGGTTTATTTGAAAAACCACTTATTGTTATGAATAAATCATACAAATAAATCATATTAACAAAGAGAAAAAGGTCTTTCAAACAGATATTCCAAACGAAAATATTTTGGTGTATACTTTTTTACCTCTGATGTTTCATCGTTTTTAAAATGATTCCTGAATCGCGTACTTTAGTTACTTACATAAACCTCGTGAGTTTGTTCATTCTAATATTTTATCTACTTTCGACTGAATTTCTCAACTCCTATTAAATTTTTACTCTGGAATGGAGAATGATTGGATACATTACAATCCTCTCGACTGTTAACAGGCACCGCCTTCAAAATGGCTGTTTCATACTTCACTTAAAATTTGAGAGTGACGTCACCGCACACAAAAACTTTATATTACTTCAGAAGTACAGTAATATATAAGTTTGTGTAACATAAGTAGCCAGTGAATTGAATTAAAAGCAAATCAGTCAGTAGCCTATAACATCAAGGACATGCAATGCTCGTTGATACGGAAATGCATCAGCTGTTATTGTGGTCAGGCTGAAGTTAAAAAAAAATACAAACACTCAGAAGAAAGCTTAGCCCAGAGTGCTATTATTAGTTCTGCTGATTTGTTTTTAATCCAGATACAATAAGATATTTATTACAATTAAGTTATTTCTTTGACCAAAACTAAGCCATATATCCATGTGTTTATATATATATATACATACATAAAAAACTGCATTCATGTGTATATACATAAACAAATTAATAAATTTATATACACATTTATATTTGGAACTTTTGCACATGTAATCAATAATGTACATTTCCTAAAAACTGAGAAATTCTCAAAAACTATAGCGTATCATAAAATATTAAATACACCGAATTATATGTTTTCCCTTTCATATAATACTAAGTAAAATATATTCTTAAAATTTAGCGTTGAAAGAGATCACGAACTAGTCTTATAACTTATATTAATATTGATAAAAACTAATAATAACAAAATATAGTAGGAAAAAATTTAACAGAATTTACTTGCGTCATTGCAGCAATTTTAAGTGAGTAACCAGGAAAAAGGTGAAACTGGACTGCCACAGACGATTTGCAAAGTAATTATCTTGTTTAATGGCGGAACTTAGTACTGGCAGATGAAGCTATTTATTCGATGTGAAATTGGTAACCCAGACTATTGGAACAGAATATATAGTAAACTCAAAGTGTAGACGAGTCTTTGTGCTACTACAGACTCTATAGTTGCTCAAACGTTTTACAATCTGATTAGAAGCCAGAATGAACAGGGAACATACATGGAACATAGAATGTGCCATGGAAGTCATACGCAGAGCGTCAATCATAGAAATACATTTCACCGTCTAATAAGAAAAAAAAAAATAAATAAACTGATTTTATAGTTCAATAACGTTTTACACGCTGATTAGAAGCCAGAGTTGCGAAGGGCTTAACAGTCTTAGTGAAGCTATATTACTCTTGTAAAAAAAGTACGTTCAGTAACCCTCTACAAAATATCTCTGATTACAGAGAGCGTTAAAACTAGTATTGATGTGACGTCATGGTTTACCTCTCTATATATTTAATGTATGGAAATATTACTTAGATAGTTTTATTGTGCAATATCGAATAAAAAAATAAATTGAATTTACGCATCTCAGCCGCTTTTCTGGCTTGAAATAGAAACACAAAACTTAAAGCAATGTAAACTAATATTTGTTAGTCGTCTAGTACAAAGATCATGACAGTAAACATACACATTTTTAAAGAAGTTGAATAATAAATTGCTTTTGTTATAAAGACAGATACATATATAATCAACATTATAGCCTAAAACAAAATACGAAACAAATAGATAGAAATTCAGTAAAAAGATAAAAGGGTAAACATAACGGAAATAAATGTTAGAAAAAAATAAAATAATATTATAGTTTTATAATCACAAATAAAATTACAATTGATACATTTCAAGCATTTAAATAATATGTGCATGGATAAAACTACTAATAAAAGATGTTACTAATAATAGTAATTATAACTTAAAAATGTACCAAAAAATGTAAACTTCAGAAAAATATTTACACATTCTGATTTTTAATTAAAATGGTTTAGTTGAACAATTATTTAAAACCTTTTAAAAACCTTTGTTGTTTGAAGTGCTATTGGTTGCATGGATAACATCTAACAGAGAAAATCCGAATAATGGTCACAAGGGCTTTAAGGTTCAAAGAAGTTTATATCTAATTGGTTTTAATTGATTATGTATGATATATCTTTTATCTTTCATTAAAATATTCAAGTATTTTTCTATTTTACCAGGTTGACACAGTATCTCACACACAAGACTTCTCACTTCTTTGCAGAAGTGGATCTAGAGTGGAACATGTGTTTAACCTCAAGAGATTACTTATGAAGTTTTAACCTTTAACGAAAAACAGATCTCTAATATTAGGTCACCTGACTAAAACCTATATTTCATAGCCTATGAATTCTAGTTTAATGGAATATCTGTTTTACTAATGGAAATAGAAACTAATATTACCAAATTTACAATAAATCGCTTGGATAAAATAAACCAAACAATCGTGCAAGTAATAACAACGTCTGAAGAATTATTCGTAATTTTAGGAGTATTTTAGGCGTTCTTTCACAAATAAATAATTTTTCACCTTAAAAGAATCGGCGTCAATAAATTTTATTCTAACTCACTTAGATAAAAATCTTAGTTTACTTTGAGATTTTTCCATTGGATGATCTGAACCTATTATATTTTTAAAGATATCTATTCTACGTTAAGAGCTCCTACTCGTAGATGGGACGTTTGTGTGTTCTAGTGCAACTTCATCTTATTTTAAACGTTCTCATCTGTAGATGATTCATTAAAGTAGGAATTTGAACTGGCAATTTCATTATAGGATAAATGTCCTGGATTTGTTACATTTTAAACTAAAAATTATATCTGAAGAATCCTAAGAGAACTACTTTCTCTTAATCGCGGCGGGCTTGCCGTTATGTACGTTTTCTAAAATTCTAATAGAAATCTCCTGGAAATCTGTGTTTTTTTATTGAAAGTAATCGGTTACACTGAATGGAAATATCTGTTTTGACTGTATTCGATACCATTGCTAGCAAATCACTTGTGTTGCATAATAATAAGAATAAACTCCCCAGTGAGGATATATGTTATATTTTAATGACTAGGTACTGTCGAGAGATGATGGTTTGGATATTTAACGGACCATTGTAGTTACTTTTCTGTTTAATACAATAGTAATAAAATATGTGTGTCCACAGAATATCATTGTAATGTGCTTCTTTGACCCACGAACCCTTTTTAATCCATTATAGATAAAACAAGTAATTTGTCTAATAAATATCGTGAGGTAAAAAGTAATGGAGAGTCTAGTAAGCTATTATCTGAAATAACAAACCAGAGTTAGAAGCAGCAATCCAATGTTGGAATAAAATAAGGGTAAGTATTAATCTATATTTATTGGCAACATCAGAATATAGAATACTATTATTTTCAAACATAAATTACTGTAAGGCGGTGCGAAGATAACCGTGTCAGCTAGTTATATATAAACGTTTTTACATCACACTATAGTACCCTTTTAGCTCCCCTTCTACGCTCCCACTTACCCACAATAGACATGCAATATATTCAGTATTGACTTACATAACTCAAATCTATAAGAATCAGACTAAAGGTAATGCAAATACGGGATCGTAATAAATAAGGTAAATCAAACATTACTAGGTTTAGACACTAATTGTAATCACAAAATACATTCAAAATGTCTATGCTCATTGGAAAACATTTTTCATCAAGATACCTGGATGCTTCTACATTAATTCTTCAAGATAGCCAACTACCAGACGTTACAGTCAAGTTGAAGAGATTGGATTTAGACAAAATTAATTCTAAAACGATTTCGGCAATCCCATAACAATATGTTATTACAGCTAGGATCAGCATCAGGACCTTGTTACTACACGGAACCCTGCTATCATGTATCTTCTAACTAGTTTATAGAATACTCTAGAAGAAGGACCAGGACAACTCTCAACATCCCTTGGAAGTTTTATTTAGGGCTGGAGTAGTTCTGTAACTTACAAGTGTTAGAATAGGACACATGTATTGTTACGCTTAGTATCACAAGGTAGGTAGGTGTTCATTATTTGTAGAATACTTTAAGACAGCATCTCTTTGATCAAAGACTTGGAGACGCTTTGGATAGGTAGTGTATGTATAACGCTCGCAAGGACTGATCATCTGTGTGAATAAGAGTTGTTCCAGATATTCCTTTGTCATTAGTTTATTTTTATTTGTAATAAAATTGTATTTTTACAGTCAGAAATAAATTGATTTAAAAAAAAACCAATCTGTATTAGAAACGACGTAACACACACACACACACACACACACACACACACACACACATACACACACACACACACACACACACACACACACACACACACACACACAAACGCACACACAAATACAAACAAACAAACAAACAAACACACACACACACACACACATATATTTATATATATATATATATATGAAATATAAAGAGAAATGTCCCTTGAAATAATGAAGTATTACAAGAAATGGATAGAATGAGAAAATAATCCTCCAAAAGCTTCATGAATTAGAAGCGATAGAAAGTGAATAAATGTTAGTTATAAACAAAAAATAGTACTCCAACATCATTTACATTGGCTTACAGAGGGGGAAATGCAAAATTGCAAAGAAATTCGCTTTCTATTTTGCAAATTATTACTGCAATTCTGTCATCATATCTAGATAAAAGTAATTATTCAATAAAAAGTAACTAAAATAAAATTTTACTTTGTTGACCCGAGCAACCCCTACATAACCTTTTTTTTACTTGTTATTAATTTGAATATTAAAATCAATGTATGAATAGCAATAATAAAAAATACCAAACGAGGTTTATTCCGCAAGAATTATTGCATGGAAGTAAAAGAAAATAACAATCTGAAAATAGCTAAAGTGCATCAGAGTACCAAATTTCATTTCAGAAATTACCTTAACTCATAACATCTAATTAATTAATGAAGTAACCCAAATATATGTTTAGAAAGCATAAATATTCTAACTGATAGTAAAAAATATGTGTGCTATAAATTTAAGCAGTAATATTTGGATATATTATGATAAATGTGTTCCTTTAGTTGATTAAAAAGAAAAGGTTACACTGATTCATACTATGAGTTAAGTAATCCACATGCAAGCGTATAAATAGATATAGTAAGAGCTAAAACTTCCTTAGTACTGGTTTCTTCGTTCATGTTGTAGAAATATTGAGGGAAGAGTTGCTATCGATATTAACAACTCGCTTAGACAAAATTAACATTTTGAAAGGGTAATGGTAAGATGGAAGAAGAAATTCAAAACCTTACAGTGTTTTGGTTTCAGTCGTAACTGTAAGTTTGTGCAAATATTGTTTTTCCTGGATTTCTTATTATTCTACGGATTTTAAAGATTCTAAGGCAATACCTCATAAGCGAAGTGAGATGGATACAAGAAATGTTGATTAACTTCAAACGGGAACCGGGAGCGTGAAATGGAAACTAGTGGAACTATACCTGCGCTATGACAGTGCTTCCTAGATGGCTTAACCGGAAGCAAGAGAAGTTGTGGTGAGTGAGCGATTTGATACAGTTTAAGGTACCAATGAAATGTGTAAGATACTAAATAATCTATAAAAAGGCCTTATTGATAGGTCGACTAGAAACAAAAGTGCTTTAGAGATTTAATCAACCGCTTTAGTGGTCACTTATTGGAATATACAATTGCCTTAGAGATTAAATTAATAGAAAATTCTACTTCTTTTGAGAAAACTTTATGATATAGAGTGTTCTAAAAAGTTTATACAGTAAGGTAATTTGTTTAGAAGACAGCCTAATAACTTGAAAAAAAAGGTTTGGGAGTTGAAGAGATAATTAGTTGCTGTGTTTAGCAGTTCAATTGGACGGTAAATTATTTGTTGGTTCCAGAGTGTTAAAGATTAGGTTAGCTGTCAATTCCAGTAAACTGGTAGGTAAACTAGCTGGTAACATCAGGAGGTTACAGAGAAGGTTAGCTGCCAGTGTAGAATCTAGAATTGATAAACCAATTAGGTTTTGAAAGTACGCTTGGCCAGGCCAGAAACTAGGTTTAAAAACCCGTTACTTAGAGATGCTCTGAATTTTCTGCAGACGGTTTCAGATGCAAGAGGGTAGATTACAATTAAAAATTCTAAGTTGGAGTTGGAATCGGCTACATATATCTGGAGCTGATGTTCTCAGTTGAAATGTATTTAAAATTATAATGAATTTCAGCAAGAACTTAAAGCTGAACCAAAGAGATCCATTTTTTAAGGAGTTTAATTGTTTCGTTTTTACGTCGAATTCCGAACTTGGATCATTTATTAGGATTATGAGGAAAACTAAAAAAGTCACGAATGGTTCACAGAATAGAAGAATCCTTCGAATGTTAAGACAGAATAGAGATACACGTTTTGGGCGAACGCATACATGGCTATCTCAAAACTGAGGAAACAGAAGAATAGGTAGCTGAGATAGTATTGTGGTCATTAACTCATTTTTAAAGGTAAATAAAAATAATTAGGCTTCACTTACTAGGTATTAATTACACAACATCCATTTTACAAAAAATATACTACGTGTTTACATGTAAGTTTTGGGCCGTTGCAACACACACATACATACACACAAACACACAAACTCTCTCACACACACACACATACAGCGATAGGCTACAATGTTTTAGCGTAGCAATGAAACTTTTAAATTCCATAGATTTTAAAACCTTGGACACCTTTTGCAGGGTTTCAAACCTATATGTTAATTAAGAAAATGGAGGGCTAAGGTAGTTAGTGAAAGCGCTGGGATGCCGCCGCGGTTGTTTTAAAATCCATTTGGGGGAGGAAACTCTCCAAAAGTGGTTTTTGACGAAACAGCAAGTGTCATCGCGATATTTTGTGTAGTTAAAAAGACCCTGGAATCGCGTCCCTGGAAGGGAAGAAGTTGAAATAAAATAACAATAAGGGCGTAAGATATTAAGAACGAACAGTGCTTCAGGTAAAGTGTAATTAAACAGTGTAAAGTCGAGATTTGATGGATTCAGTATATAAAACTTAGAAATTGAACAAAAAGGAAGAATAATATAAACCAAGTCTAAATAAGGGAGTTTGAAAATTTGAATAAATTAAAGGCAGTGTAAAAACAATTTTATAGAACTGGATCCAAGTTTGTAAAATAGTAAAAACGCCAAAGGTCGCATGGTAACGCGCTGCGCAATGTTCCGGCCAAGCAGGCCTGAAAGTAAAGCGGGTAGGGGCGGTGAATTCGAATTTGGACGAGTCCAAGATTCAAGATGGCTAGGTGTGACGAGGCGAAAACGCAAACCGCTTGCAAAGCGATGACGAAGGTTCCAGGAGGAGAGAAGTTTCCGTAAGGTCGAATGTAGGCTATCCTTTCTTTCATATTAAAAAAAATTTTGATATTGAAATTTCGGGGAACGTTAGAATTTAATAAAATTTTACACAACGCTGATTAGTTTTAGAAAGTAGCTTTGGGAGGAGAGAGGGTAGCGTTATCTCGAGGTGGGTATCGAGGTAGGTTTTCAAATAAAGTCCAGTTACTGTTTCCCTGGCAAATTTTGGCAAGCATTGCACAGGGTTCTGGCCTTAGGCCGGACAGGCTCGTTTCAAAATTTTTGCCTAGCAGCGGAAGGAAGGTCTGGTGGCGACGTTTGGCAAAAAGTTTGCGGGCGTTGAGTAGTTAGCTCGGCCCGATGAAACACACACACACACTCACAAACACACAGGTTTGTATGACGGCCTCAGTGTGACGGGGTCAAAACACTATCTGGCTAACCGAGGACTCCATAATTTTCCGAAACCGACCACTAAGGCCTCGCCGAATTATACCTAAACAAATTAAAGAGCTCCATATATTTTTGCAGCTTTAATATTAATTCACACAATAAATAGTGTTACTATATAATGTCTTTTGACTGAAGCAGATTTCGAGTTCTGATATTAAGTACAGTGTTCAAGCAATCCGTATTTAGAGTGAACACAAATACAATGCTTTCCTTTTAAAGTTTTCCAGAGACACCGGTAGAAAAAACATTCTCTGATCTAGTGTCTTCAATTGTATGCCGGTAAATGTGAGGGTTAAAGTGAGAGGAGTCTTTGTTTTTATGATGTAGTGATAAAATTTATAGATAAATGACAGTGAAATTAGGCTCTAATAGGTATAAATATACTATAGGCGAACTTAGTTAATAAGCGTCCTAGCAGAGTTCTAATTACACTATAGGCGAACTTAGTAGGTAAGCGTCCTAGCAGAGTCCTAATTACACTATAGGCGAACTTAGTAGGTAAGCGTCCTAGCAGAGTCCTAATTACACTATGAGCGAACTTAGTAGGTAAGCGTCCTAGCAGATTCCTAATTACACTATAGGCGAACTTAGTAGGTAAGCGTCCTAGCAGAGTTCTAATTACACTATAGGCGAACTTAGTAGGTAAGCGTCCTAGCAGAGTCCTAATTACACTATAGGCGAACTTAGTAGGTAAGCGTCCTAGCAGAGTCCTAATTACACTATGAGCGAACTTAGTAGGTAAGCCTCCTAGCAGAGTCCTAATTACACTGTAGGAGAACTTAGTTAATAAGCGTCCTAGCAGAGTTCTAATTACACTATAGGCGAACTTAGTAGGTAAGCGTCCTAGCAGAGTCCTAATTACACTATAGGCGAACTTAGTAGGTAAGCGTCCTAGCAGAGTCCTAATTACACTATGAGCGAACTTAGTAGGTAAGCGTCCTAGCAGAGTCCTAATTACACTATGAGCGAACTTAGTAGGTAAGCGTCCTAGCAGATTCCTAATTACACTATAGGCGAACTTAGTAGGTAAGCGTCCTAGCAGAGTCCTAATTACACTATAGGCGAACTTAGTAGGTAAGCCACCTAGCAGAGTCCTAATTACACTATGAGCGAACTTAGTAGGTAAGCGTCCTAGCAGCGTCCTAATTACACTATAGGCGAACTTAGTAGGTAAGCCACCTAGCAGAGTCCTAATTACACTATAGGCGAACTTAGTAGGTAAGCCTCCTAGCAGAGTCCTAATTACACTGTAGGCGAACTTAGTAGGTAAGCCACCTAGCAGAGTCCTAATTACACTATAGGCGAACTTAGTAGGTAAGCCTCCTAGCAGAGTCCTAATTACACTGTAGGCGAACTTAGTAGGTAAGCCACCTAGCAGAGTCCTAATTACACTATAGGCGAACATAGTAGGTAAGCCACCTAGCAGAGTCCTAATTACACTGTAGGCGAACTTAGTAGGTAAGCCACCTAGCAGAGTCCTAATTACACTGTAGGCGAACTTAGTAGGTAAGCCACCTAGCAGAGTCCTAATTACACTATGAGCGAACTTAGTAGGTAAGCCACCTAGCAGAGTCCTAATTACACTATGAGCGAACTTAGTAGGTAAGCCACCTAGCAGAGTCCTAATTACACTATAGGCGAACTTAGTAGGTAAGCCACCTAGCAGAGTCCTAATTACACTATGAGCGAACTTAGTAGGTAAGCGTCCTAGCAGCGTCCTAATTACACTATAGGCGAACTTAGTAGGTAAGCCACCTAGCAGAGTCCTAATTACACTGTAGGCGAACTTAGTAGGTAAGCCACCTAGCAGAGTCCTAATTACACTGTAGGCGAACTTAGTAGGTAAGCGTCCTATCAAAGTCCTAATTACAACAGTTTTTTACGTTTGTGTAAAACTTATGTGTTTAAACAGTAGTAGTTGAGAATGAATATTACGGTAGTAAATATTTGTCAATGGTTTCATATCACGAGCAATACTGGAAGAATATTTGCAAGTATTTTTTTTATCGCTTCTCCATCAACGTGAATATTAAACCCCTGCCTAAGCCTGTTTGTTGGAGAGCTTCTAATTCGCTGCGATCTACAATTTGATATTAAACTGGACTACACTGTAAAGGAGGACTTCCCTGCAAATCTCAAGAAACTAAGAGATTAAATCCATGTCAACCACAGGTGAAGGAGAAACCGCAATGAAAACAAAAAGTTTCGCATATTAACAGTCTCATCACTTACAAGAAGGGCAACGGGTTCAGATTGTTGCAAGAGGCTTTGTCGACAAACAATGGAAGTGGGACAAGCAGCGTCACACTTGGGAAGGATAACATGCAAAAACACCCTAAATGAATCTGTTTGCGGTAGAAAAAGACCATCACTACGATATCATAAACGGAAGGAGATCTGGGAGCAAAGTTACGGTTTTAGAAAAACCATTTACTGAACGGAAGAACGGTAGGCTCAAGACTACAGGATAACAAAGGGTTTGATCCATATAATGAAAAAAGGCATCATTATTAACGAAGTGCCAACGAAATAGCAAACATCGTCATTCAATCTCCGCAGGAAAATTAACTGGTAAACCAACGGGATCATTTTCTTCGGTTTGGGATCATCAAGCTAGTCATCAAAAGGTAAGCTTTCGTTTGATGCCTTTCAAACGAATTGATACATATAAATTAGCCTACATTACCCAAAGATGCCTTCTATAAACACGAAAAGCCTTATTAACTAAGATAAAGCTGGTTAATGTTGAAAGTATTAAAAATCAAA
The DNA here is from genome assembly GCA_036971475.1 of Prosapia bicincta. NCBI lineage: Eukaryota > Metazoa > Arthropoda > Insecta > Hemiptera > Cercopidae > Prosapia > Prosapia bicincta. The sequence goes on from JBAIZL010000002.1 coordinate 142,867,640, forward strand.
ATTAACTGAATTAAAAAATACATATTTTAAAAATTTTATCATGCAAAAGAATCAGCATTAAGAATGAAATCAGAATATATTCAGTCAGATCAACAGTTATAGATAGTTCCAACAAAGATAATTATTTGAGCATTCACACTCACGCACACACACACACGCACACACACACACACATACACTACATGTGTAAAGAGGAATAGTCTCGTTCATCCGTCGGTCTGGAATTTTACACTTATTTTTCATTCCATAATTATTTCACGTTGTATTCTGGTGGATAGTGAACGTAACAGATGAGCTTGTTCAAGAGAAGTTTAGGCGGTACGTTTTGCTGAAAAGAGAGAAGAAAGAATGATAAACGTAAGAGAAGATAGTTCTTGTCTGACGACTTAATCCCCTTTGTAAAGAAAACAAAGTCAGAAACTCTTCTTCTTCGATAAAACTCGAAGATTAAGAAAGAACTTTTCAATACGGCATATTGAAACCATTGCCTACGCTAATCCCACCGTATAATAGTGACTCCCGAGACAAGCGCCTGAACCCGCAATCAAATGGAATGATGTGGCGAATGAACAAATATTCCCGAAAAGATTCATAAACTTATAAAATATATACAGCTCTAGATTTTTTTGAAATTTAAATAAACCAATAACTTTATTTATTGAATCAAAAACCATATTTGGTTTTGCTCTTTCCTAGTTAAAACACATAAATGAATCACAGATTACAAACCTGGAATAATTTTATTAAGCATTTAAAACAATAAAATGTTTAGAAAAATGGAAGGCTATTAGCAAAGGTAATTGATATTATTACGTGCTTTAACTAAATTTCACTACATAGAAAAAGTTTCGGAGAATAATATTATATAAAAGTAAAAACATATTTAAAACATGCCTGAGTGTACTCCAGGAGTTACCTCCTGCGGATCCTCCTCCTCCACATTCCTCCCTGCTCCCCCTGTTCATCCGAACTGTATTGTCACTTGTAAGAGTGGATGTCTGTATTTAAATAATGTGAGAAGTGCCTGTATATTCGTATATTAAAACGAAAGGAAACAGTTTAGAGGAGATGGAAGTAGTATTTTGGTCAATTCATAATACGTTTACAATAAACGGGTATAAATTTAAGAATTTTGTATGACGTTTCCTCAGAAGAGGTCATTAAAGATGGAATAGAAACAATGATGAAACTATATTGTAATTTGGGTTTCATATAGTTTAACTAGACTATTGTATTATATTATATTATTTTCTTATAAATTTCCAACTTAGAAGTTCCCAAAGTCATTTTGTTACATAGAGTAGCGAGATAACACACCTAGGGTTAAATAGGCTATGTATGCAAAGGGCAGGCTCTAAAGAAATTGGGTACAAAGCTAATGTAGTGAAATCAATATTGTTGCTATTGGTTAATTCAACCAACGAGGAGACATTTTCCAAGATACGATTTCGTAATATGCATCACGAAGCAACGATCTATCAACTGAACTAGTTAAAGTGTTGGGCACAAAATCCTGGGCATTTAATCAGTAATTAATATAATGAAATTAGTGTAAATTTACCTACAAATAATACAAAAACCTCTATATGTTATAATAACAGTACGTATGTTTTGTATATTAAATATACTCAATAATTTATTATTATCTGCATTAGGTCTAACTATGATACACACTAAAGGTGTAGTGTTAAAAAACCTGTATGTTTATTAAACGTTTTGCCCCATGTTTAACTAGCTATCAGTTTATAGTTAATAAATATTCTACTCAATTACCATATGAATCAAACCTTCTAATATTAATAATATCGCGTGTCTAGTAAATATTTATTAGGTAGATTATATGGTAGAATTTGTCACGATGGCAAGCAGAAAGTTAAAGTTCAAGAGAAATAAAATCAGGCGTTTGTTTGTAAGGCATGTGACTTCTAAAAGTAACTTGTTCTAGAAATTACGTCAATTTAGACGTAAAGGTGCATAAGGGACTTCGAAGAAACAGAACATCAGTGTGTGTATTTAATTATCGTAAGTTTTTTTTCTAAATAATTTGAGCGTATGAAAATGGTTCCAATAGTAATCATTTTTCTGAAGTGACTAACTGAATTACGAAACCATAGAAACAAAACTTGGAGAACAATAGTGTTTATTAATTTCTATTAACAAATAGAGTTTATTTAAAATAAATTGTATGAAAATTTAAAAAATCCCTAGTTTTAATGAGAAATTGATTATAGGGAAGATATATCGCTAGTAAACATTACACAACTCTTAGAGGATAATTCATGAAACATGAGTAATTCAAACAATGAATTGAAATGCCTACTTTAATGTAAAACGGTAAAAGTATTTTGCAACATTACGTAAGGCTGTACCAGATTTATGTTTCTTATTCCAACTGCAAGACATCTAAATTCGAACTCTAGCTCTGGCAAGATTAGGGAAGTTTGTATTTCTACTTAATGAGCCAAAATACGTTACAGGCTTAGCTGTTTAAGGTAGGAAAAGATTGACTTTTTAAAACTACCTGTAGGTAGGCGTATTCTCTGTAGGAGTCTGCCTTTAATTGTTATCTCAAGAACTGAGCAAGTATTAAATAAGGTTTATTACCCATAGTTGTTCGAATAATGTTGAATAAAAGTTGTGAAAACCAAATACAATACAGTGTCAAATTGAATTTAAAATAAATATATATCGCTATAGTCTGCTACTCAAGCCCGATCTAGCTATTCCAAGGTTTTGAAAGTATTGTCACAAAAACAAAAAAAAAAAAAAAAAAACTTTTGGGTCAGATACGAATAGCGTGTAATTATTGAACTTTAGCAGATAGTTTCGTAATAGACTACCTTAGTAGTTAACGCCCATCCTTGACTGTTGAGCCATTTGGTGGTGCGCTGACCAGTACAATCGAAAGAGCCTTCCTTCATTATCCTCTTCTTGGGTGTGGTCCAACCAAGGATATGCATGTGAGGAGTTGATCTGCATTCACGGTCCCATTTGCGCCAACATGCTATCTGGCAATGGGATTATAGTTGTAAGATGGTATAACTGTTATTTCAATAAGTGACTGGTAAATAAATCGAACAGTAGGTAAAATGGCACAAATCTATTATAAAGTAATGTCAAGATTAAATCGTCAAGGTTGGAATATATCATAACTAGTAACGAAAGTATTATGTTTTAACATAAAGATTTGATCACGTATTTGAGTTAATTATAACATACCTCTGTTTTTGTTAAGAAATACATTTTACAAAAAACATTATTTGATTTTATTATAAAGAATATAATGTGTAATATTAAAAACAAATTCATTGTTTGTCCTTAGTCTATATTTAAAACAGAAAAAAACATAACAAAAGAAATTTTACCTAAATAGAACACATAAAAAATCTGTGAAACCTAATTAAAATGTAATTTATTATTCTAAAAATATAACAACTAATTTACAATTCAATACTAGAAACATAAGATAGCCAAATAGTACCAGTGTTAAAAAAAAAAACTGAAAGACCACTTGACAAATAAATAGTTGTTCTCCTAAATATAGTAATATAATATAGGAACATTCTATGGTAAATTTTAAAGTAACTCTAGGCGGGAAGTTCCTCTGTTTTAATTTCTATTTGTATAAATTTTGTTATTAAGTCTGTTTTCTAAATTTAAATGTTTAGCTTTGAATATCAATTAACAAAAAATAAGTTTTTAATAATAATTGATTGGTAGTAGTCGAATTGAAATAGCTTGGTCGATCGTCAGCGTTACCGTACTTAGGGGTCGTGATCCAATTTGTTTTCAAGTTCTCGGTAAAACGTCTTCATTAAGCTCTTATTTTCGCCTCCTAAGATTGGATTATATTGTATCTGACTTCCACAGCTAGACCCCTCTCTTCACCCGCTCCTAGGGCTTCTGTTATATATTTATATATATTAAATATATAGCATATATATATATATATATATATATATATATATATATATATATATACATAGAGAGAGAAAGAGAAAGAGTTATTGTGATTTGAAATGTAATATAAAATATACAAAATAGAGGTAATTAATATTTTTAATATTACTATTATTATTAAATATTAGTTATTAATACCCTTTCTTAATGTACTATGTTGTTTTAAAATATATTATTACAAACATATAATTTTGAAGTCTAATTATTCCATACATAAATCGAATGATTGTCGATCTTCAGGGTTTCCGTGTGTTGGTGTTATGATTCATTTTGTGTGACAAGATTATTTTTTTTAATTGCTTCATCTCCGTATATCTTCTACTTCTAGATTTAAAATATTTCTCCGGCTCCTAGTACATCTCCCCTCTTTATACAGCTCCCCAGATATCTGCCCTCTCCTGGACCCCTATCTCAACACCAAATCTACCACAAACTGAATGACTCTTTTAACTAGACTACTTAAACACTCCTCAATTTCACCGCTCCTCTTTCTCCAGATTTGTCTACTAATAATCCCTCGTTTGATTAATTTTAGCTAATCCTGGCCTGTCTTAAATTTTTTTTCTTGGTCATCAAAGGTTTTTATTCTTCTTTTCCTAGTTTGGGATATTGCACCTTTCTCCGATAAACTATCTATTTTGGTACAGCAGCCTTATGAGCTTGCCCCTCAAAAATAACGTGTCAGTTAATTCTTCGACTTCAAGGCTTAGATGTTTCTTAATATTTTAAACTTTAAAATAATGGCTAGATATAACTCGTAAAACTGACATGTATATATATTTAATATAACATACCTTCTCTAACCGTCCTTCAGAATATTTGATTCTTAGGGAAACAAATTAATAACGCAACTACTTGCTCTTACAATAACTGATTTATTTTAATCCTGACTTCAAACTTTAGTATTTATAGGTAGTTACATAAGATTAGTTTTAACTAACTCTACTTTTGCCGGAAGGCATCAAGACTCTTCTATTTATAACTAAATTCTATCAAACTGCCCTCTACTATCTCAAGGCGTGTATGGCTACTGCCCCTTGGTAGATTTTATATTTGAATGAATTATTACGGTTTAAAGAATTGTTACGTCTATGAAATTTTGAATATTTTGACTTTAAAGAGTTGGCTTTATATTTATTATAAATATATACTTATAGATGTTGACTCTTATGATTTGCGTAGTTCCCTTTTTCACTTCCCTTGACACAAATTCGCCTATTTTATTTTCATTCAATTTCATATTCATTAATCATTCGAAATGCTTCTATGGCGTAAATGACTATTAAATGCTTTCATTATTCAATCCCACTTACTATTTAATTATCTCCCTTATTTAATCTCTCGTACTACTTTTCTATCACTCTCATTTAAGATTACTCATTACTTAATAATCTCCCTTATTACCCTTTTATGTCCCTTTTTTACTTCACGTTCTATTTAATAATCTCCCTAAATAATCTCACTTGATACTTTATATTGTGACCTTACATTGTTTGAATTTAACATTTCTTACTAAAAATGTCAAATATATCTGCCTCGAGTCTTGCATTTTGATTCCCTCGAGTCCCAGAACTTGACTCCCCCTAGTCCTGAAAATTGACTAGCCGAGTCCTAGAACTTGACTCACTCGAGTCTTGAACATTGACTGCCTTTCGTGTTTCGTTCTACTGTAGATCTATAAGGTCGAGGGTTGCTATATTTATCAAGATACCGTTAGATATTTTTTTTAAAATAGGGTTATTCAAAAGTACAGAGATTTCTAAACAGGGAACTAAAGCATAAACTGACAGACAGGCGAGGGGCAAATCAATATTCCCTAAGTTACGAAAGTAAACTCTTTGTCAGTAAAAGCCGTACTCTCCTGAATTAAGGAAAAGAAGAGAGATTATGGAATAGAGGAAGCGTAAGCAGTCAAGTCTTAGGAGCCAGAGAGAGCAACATATCGAGAAGATGAAGAAGGTGTCCGACCCTGGGAGTCGTAGATGAGAGAATATAGAGTACGCATCCACGGAGCCAATGCGCATCATAGTGTCAACGCATAGTAACTCTGAGCAACGCTACTCAATTCAAAACTAAGTACCAAAGAATTATTTATTGAATGCAATATTTATAAACTCCAATTAAAAGCCAGCTTTTAATTTCCAAAACGGGCATAATAAATAAATTTAAATAATTACAAGCCATTTACAGTGAAAGGCCTGAGAGCTCTGTTTGTGACGTTACAAGGCTAGGTTGACCACGCTCATACAGACCATAATAAAGTTGGCAATAGGACACTTCTTCCGGGCGTCCTCAAGTAATATAAGTAAGTGCTACAATAGGCAAGTTGTAAAATATTTACAAGTGGTTTAGTGAAAAGTAGTTGCTCACTTGAAGATGCATTCAACTAACACTAATGTTAAATTACATATATACAAAACGATACACACACACACACACACACACATATATATATATATATATATATATATATATGTATATATAATGAATATAAAATATTATTGGTAGAAGTTCTTACATTTCCTAATTATGATTACGTATTTGTATACCTTTTCGATCTTATTTACGTGATAACTTCAAATCTTATTGCCCGCTATAATTATTATAATGAAATGAATGTAACAAACAGGATATGCAATTTTCATTTGATTGAAATGAATTGTACCATGGCCAAATCGCTGGAGCTAGATCGATATAGTAAACAAAACATTCATAAAATTTTGAACATTCCTTCAAAAACAGATGATACCTTTCTATAACAGTATATTTACAGAACCATATACCAGAGCCTAATTAGTTTAAATAGTAGTAAACTCTTCCATTACCACTGTTTCAAATAAAAGATTTTCAGCAAAGAAAGATCTATAGTTTTACAAGGTGTAATGTAAAGCTAATTGATAACTATGTTTTGCAAGTTATTCATCTTACCAGATAGGTTAATGGATGCAATAGAATTGTTTTGACTTTCTTATCAACTAACGGTCTTAATCAGATATAAATGGCATCAACCGTAAACACCAAGTACCTGCACGTGCAGGCACATTGAAGGTTAATGAACCAACAAAATGTTTTGATCAAGATAGTTTCGTATTAATACTTAATTACTAAAGATAAATTGAAGAAAAATTGAGTTTAAATTGTGCAGAAAACATTATTAGTCTAATCCATTTTAATATTATTTATGATTGAACTCTAAACGTAAGATGTGTGGTTAGATCAGTATTTGGGTGTCCTTTACTGAGTATGTTGTGTCTGAACTGATACGAAATCGTTAGAAATGTTGTGATAAATACACTTTTGAACCATTATTTAATATTTAAATAATTGAATAAAATTATATATTATGTTATATTTTAGTTGCAATTACCTTTAAAAAAAATACTAAAATATGTAACAATATAAAATTTAAAATTATCTGGTTTATTTACCCATATTTGCATAAATATACAATGGTTCATATTGCGTTTCCCCATCACAAATCTTAATTATTCACCGTATTTTAGCAGACTCTCTTTTAATTCACTTGAAGTTTAAATATGAAAGTGAATGTAAAAGTCTAAAAGGTTGGTGCTCAAACAGATTGGTTTTTTTCTTCATAGAACTAACTTGAAAGAAGCTAGTAGTAGAATATAAGCAAGAAAATGCCCACATTGTATTTATTTTTAATACTAAAGTACATGGTTTCCGGGATAGTACTCTGACTTACATAGGTCTTAATTCGGTTGCTTGATATCTATTTATTAGCAGCATAGCACCTCTGAAATTCACTTTGGATACAAGCTTATGTAACTATTTAAGTTATTTAGAAAATGTTTGTCTAGATAAATTATTGAATTTAAAATATTCTACATAATACTATCAATTTAGGTAAATGAAGTAGGTTTGTGGTAAAGTTAGAGAGTTGAATCGAAAAATTTCATTATTATTTATTTCTGGAGCTTTTTCACGTTAATTAAGTAAGTGTTGATATGCCTTTAAGCAACAAACTTAATTTTTTGTAGGTGTGTCTTGAAGACTGAAAGAAGTTATACGTGGAAACATAATAAATTAGGTTTTGGTATTATTGGTTTTGCAGTTAGCGATACATTTTCTTCCAGTTGTATTAATGTAATACAAAGAGGTGAATAAAATGTGCCGAACATTGTATCCTAACTATAAAGAAAATGTTTTAAATGCTTCAATTTATTATGTAAAGTAGCTTTTAGTGTGTGTGTGTGTGTGTGTGTGTGTGTGTGTGTGTGTGTACGTGTGTGTGTTTGTATGTGTGTGTGTGTGTGTGTGTGTGTGTGTGTGTGTGTGTGTGTGTTGTGTGTGTGTGAGTGTGTGTGTGTGTGTGTGTGTGTGTGTGTGTGTACGTGTGTGTGTGTGTGTGTGTGTGTGTGTGTGTGTGTGTGTGTGTGTGTGTGTGTGTGTGTGTGTGTGTGTGTGTGAGTGTGTTTGTGTGTGTTTGTGTGTGTGTGTGTGTGTGTGTGTGTGAGTGTGTTCGTGTGTGTTTGTGTGTGTGTGTGTGTGTGTGTGTGTGTGTGTGTGTGTGTGTGTGTGCGTGTGTGTGTGTGTTAGCCAACAGTGTTAGGCTAACAATTGATAATTTGTTTATAGTTTCCTTAGAAACGGTTTTAATCAGGCCTATGTTGAAAAAATCTACATTGGTTTTCCAAAAATAAATTCCTATGCCTAAATCTTATTTATAATACCAGTTCATAATTACATTTTGTTATTTATATAAAGATATATAAAATGCATAAACACTGAATAAATAAAATTATAATACAAAAATATTAGTAGGAAGTGAATAGTTTTACTAAAATATTAATATGATGTATTTGACTTACATACTTTGTATGCGAACATACACTATTTTACAAGATATAAACGACCTTGGTAGTGTTTTAGAAATGGGTCTACTATATCCTTTCCGCTTTTCCCAAAATAAACGCAAACGGTGGAAGGAAGAATTTAATTGTGTTTATCCTCTTCTTGACGGAGTAATAAATAAGTAGACTGCGCCCCAATCTTGTTAGGTAGGTGACCTTTGCACGTGTTGATATATCTTCTCAGTGTTCTCTACCATAAGGCCATAATGCTGTGTACGTTCATTTTATGTTTTCATTCTTAGAAACCGATGACAGCTGTGCCAAGCCTTTTACACCGTTTCGCGTAGGGCAAACTCGAAGTTGTTCTTTAAGGGTTAAAATTAGCATTCCTCATTCGTGTTTATCGAGTACAATCGATGAGTACATCGAGTAAATCGCATTATACAACCGATGGGAAACATATCCTCTTAGACTTGTTTATATTTATTATAACTATCAAGTAGTAGGCATAATTATAATATTTGATGACAATATATAACAATATTGTTTTACCGAAATTACAACACAGCTTTCTAAATCCAAAGAGAAGGTAGAGAATTTGTTTAAAAACTTACACTCATCCTGTCTGTTACGTAATAACATACGTCATCAATCATAAGTATAGCTGACCTATAGTCTTTACTTTTAAAAAAAAAACTACTAGAAGGCAAATGTTATTTAGGGAAAATATAAAATTGGTTTTCCCAGATTGCGGTTTTTATTTAATGTCTTTTCATGTGTGCAAGATTACGTTTGTTCGAATTTTTAAAACTTGTTTTGTGTGTTTATTTAGAATAGAGAGGACAAAATCAAAATTTTCATTTTATGTTTCTATACTATTTTAAATCACGTGTAATAGTTAAATAGCTAATTTAAAATATTTGCAACTCTTTCTAAAAATAGACACGCATAAGCTATGAATATTACACTTTATCCATAGGAATGCACAACTTGTGCCTGGGTACGTCCCTGGGTATTTTAATTATTTAATTTATTAAATAATTAGCTATCTTAAGATCTAACGTAGTTTATTATACTCGTCGTGGTTTGTGAAAGTTTTCGTCGGTCTAGAGAATCTCATTTATTCTTCAAACAATTACCCTATATGGATGGAAGAAATTCGGGCTTTACGGACGGAAGATCTTGCATAGTATCACTTACTTTGACAAACAATCTCATTTAATTTACTTTCATTAGACTGAGTTGGGTTGTTTCGTTAGGTCACACAAATATGCTGGCTAGTACTGTTACATTCTGACTATGTGTTATTTTCTGCCCATTTTAAAATAAGTTTTATTAATATTAGGTAATTATACGGGGAAATAATTCTAAAACCTAATAAGAGACATTTCCTAATATTACCTCACGAAAGATACCAATAATGTATTTATGAATTCAACTCAATCATGAAAAGTAGATATTTATTTATCGAATTCCATGCACACACCTGGAGCTACTAGTCTACACTAATTTAATTCAGTACATATTAATTAAGAAGTTCAGCTGAAAAATGTTTGAATGAATAAATCCATGAGGCTAGTGGGAGAAAATAAATTAGAAAATCTTTGTAGTACTTGTTCCAGATACGATGACTTCTAATAAGTTTTGATTTTCTACGAGATAAAAATTGTACGACAAAATAGAATTTACTTGGTATATCTGGTACACTTCTTTCACTATTTGCAAATGAGTTATGAAATTATAATTTTCTCTATTATTACTATTTGTATATCATTCTGTCTACTGTTCTGCGGGTAACCTTACTGTGTCTAGCAATACCCTCCTATACAATATTTTTAATTTGGCTGCTGATTAAATTTAAAAAAAATATATTATTTTCAATACATCCTCAATGTTTATTTTGTGCTTCACATAAATCCATTCATAGTCACTTCGGTCGCGGTTTTTCAATACGTACAGTTCTACATGTGACAAATATTTATTATTTCAATATTTCCTAAGAAACAAGTTTATTTTTATTCTGACCTAAGGTAAAGAAAACGTCACAACGGTTTTCAGCTATTAAATTCGAACATTTAATTATTTTGTAAAATGTTAGTACATAATTAGACGTTTAGGTTTTCATAAAGATATTTTTAAGAAATATACTGAGTTTAAAATTGTTTATTAAAATGTTTGATTCACCGGTTATGCAATACATATAATATTTCCAATAGTATTTCTTTGGAGTTGATATTTTTTTGTAAACGGACGCAAAAATGTTATTAGAACAAAACTTAATAACGAAAAATCTAAACATACTGTAAAAGAGTAAAAGTTAACCGGTGCCTAATTGATCGCGTTTACTACAATGGCGATCAAAGGTAGAATAAACATATACAACAGAGAATTATATCTGGAAGAACTTGAGTGATATACGTCAGTTCCGGTAAGAAGTGGGCAAATGTTACATGACTGGTTACCCTAGAGTGACCTTCTTTCCCACTGCCACAACAGCAAAGCTAATGCAGAGTTGGGTAGCAGAATAAATTCCTCGTCTTCCTTAGAGTTGATGTTGGTAGCGACTCTTTGGGGAACCTTTTTGGATCCGTCTCCCCTTTAACTGAAGCCAAAATTTAATGCAGCTACACAAACACTAGTAACAGTATTGTCACCTACATATATAGCCACGCAATTTTCTAAGCGAATACAAGAGCCTGAATGAATATCAACTGTATAATATTTCGAATTGTCAAGTCTAATCCTACTGTACCATAGTGTTTAGGTTCATGTAAATGTCAATGATATATAAAATAAAAATAATAGAAATATAACTTGTTTTTTTCCGACACCGCTTTTATCTTTCTTGAGTTAAGCAGGAGAGATTCCAGGTAACGTAGCCCACATGAACGTAAAATCCCATTTGTTCATGTTGTTAGTTTAGCTTTTTGTTATCTTACAAATGTCTACCTAGTTTTGAGAATGAAAACTCAAGCTAATCATCTTTCAACAAGGTATATGGTGTAACCCGTATTAGCATTACCTTTAGTCGGGTTCTTACAGACATTGGTTATGTAAGTCAATGCTGAATATATTGCACGAGTATTGTGGGTTAAAGAGAAGATAGACGCTAACAAGGAAGTGCATATGATGTAAAAACGTTTATATATAGCCTAACTAGCTGACCCGGCTACTTCGTACTACCATACAGTCATTAAATGTCGTTTTAACTGTAGCTCAACTCAGTTTAGTATTTATAAACATATTAAAGACAGACGTTGTCCTGTCTTACCAATAATTTTATTCCAGTATGATTGAAAAGTAAACAATGGTAATGATAAGTAGCATACATCATAATAAAAACTTCTAATAAAAAGAAATGACAAATTTTGAGTAACGATCTAATAGCTTTTATCACATAAAATCTCCACATTTCGTAAATGGGTATCATTACTAGTTTACGACTATAGTTTAACATAGTAAAAACAGATTTTCCCTACGTCTAAATGTTTTTCACTGGATATTATCTTTTAGGTTCTCCGATACTTTAACATATTTTTGACTTTGTAACCTAATTTCGTTCTTATATTTAACTCTATTAACATCATTTTCAGTAAGTCATTAATAACAACTTTTAAATTCTAATAAATGCCGAACATTGTTATTTTTCTTCGCTTTAAAATCGGTTTTAAAATTTCATAGCAATTATAGTTGATGAGATTGACTTACAAATCTTTTACATTACAGAAACATTTCAATTGTTTTTTCATTATTAAAAAGTATGCCATAGACAAAAAAAATTATTGAAACTCAACACTTATAAAATCTTTCCTGTACTTTGACACGCCCGATTTGATATACTTATTTGGGCGTTTCGTTAGATCACACAAATATTTTTACTAGATCCGAAACACGCAGACATGTGTCTTAAATTTTCTACATATTTTAAATTCATTATTATTAAACCTTGTATTTCTAAGAACTAACTTTATAAATTACTAAAGACATTTCATATATTATCTCAAAAACGAAATTATGAAATTATTCCTGCCTATAACTAAATTATAAAAAATATGGATTTATTTATTTGATTCAATCTATGCATTTTTCTACTAGTTACTACTCATTTCATTGAGCACAGATTCCCTCGTCAAATAAATAACATTTTTGAATGGATAAAGCCATGAGGCTAGTAGGGGTAAAGGATTTAAAATCGCATTCAAGACTAATCCAAAAGTGATGAAACAATCTGATACCTTAAGACTTTCTACGGGGTAAAACTATTACGTCGTAAAGAATATGATAAAATAAAATATTTGGAGGATCTGCTTTCGTCTAGTTTCTCACCTCTTTAATACTAGTTATCTTAAGATTCTATTAATTTATTATTACCATTATCCCTAACTGGTTCTGCGATTTGATTGTACAACAGTCTGGGAATACTTTTTTTATAAATCCATTCATTTTCCTAGTGTAACATATATATATATATATATATATATATATATATATATATATATATATATATATACATATATATATATATATATATATATATATATATATATATATATATATTATTTTTTGTTCGCTACTAATCTATATTGAAAGTAATCCTTTCTACATTTTTTCATTCTCAAGGTGTAATTTCTGTTTTACATATAGACTACTCTTTAAAAGTTAATCAGCCACGCCTTTTCAATACGTACAGTATAACTTTAACAATTATTGCAACAATTTAATTTTCTAATATTAGTTCCCGTGGAAACAAAACTTATATAATTCTTATTTATGATTTTTAAAAAACAACTAGAAAGTTTTCTGCTATTAAATTATTATTTTTTACAACAAATATACCTAATAAGGTTATCCAGCTTTAAGATATCTGTTATCTACATAAAGATATTATAAAGAAATATACTCGATTTAAAATTTATTATGATATTCTTCAATCACCCAAATAAGTACGTAGATAAACCTCCAAGTTTTATAATTTATATATAAATTATATATATATATATATATATATATATATATATATATATATATATATATATATATATATATATATATGTATACATTAAACGTAATATTTCCAAAAGTATTTCTTAGATGTTATTTCTTTTTTAATGTATTTTTAGTTCATGCTCCACCAAATGCTCGATCTTTATTGCTTGTCCAAATTTAATGCAACTACACAAACTCGATACGGTATTGTCACCTACATTTTAACATTTATCCAAATTTTAAAGCAAACACAAAGAGTAGTTATTTAACCTAGCCCACATGAACGTAAAACACATTATATAGAATAGTTTATATTGTTCGTTTAGCTGTTTGTTACCTTACAAATATACACCTAGGTTTGAGAATACCAGGCAGACTATTATTAGTGTAGCGAGGTGTATGGTGTAACCCGTATTAGCATTACCTTTAGTCAGATTCATTCTGGTTTTTATTATGTAAGTTATGCACGGGTATTGTGGGTAAGGGGGAACTGCAACGTGATGTGAGAACGTTTATATGTAGCCTAACTAGCTTACAGCCTAACCGCCTTACAGTCAATAATGTTTGAAAGTAATGGATCCTATATTTAAATCTATCCTATCTTGAGACATAGGAAGTGGAAAGTAATTCCGATTTATTCGTTCTACTGCTTTATACTTGGTTTGCTATTTCTTTAGGGTTTACTAGATGTTTACTAGATTCTCCATTACTTACTAGCTCATGATATCTATTAGACAAATTACTTGTTTTATGTATAAGGGGTTAGAAAGGTTACGTGGGTTAAAGAAGCACATAAAATGGTATTCTTTGGGAACCCATATTTGTATTATTATTTTATTAAAACAGATGTTTGAATAAACGTAACTACCAAAGCCCGTTAAACATTCAAACCATCATCTCTCGACAATACCTTGTAATTGGAAGTGAATTCGTCATCTGTTCCCTCAACAGATTTCCTCACTGGAGAGATTAGTCCAATTATTATGTAACACAAGTGATTTGACTAAACAAAGGCATTTTTAGTTTAAAATCAAACAAAACCATCTCAATCTTTCTCTATCGAAATTGCAGATCAAATTTCTGCTTAAATGAATCATCTATAAATGAAAACTGAAAAAAAGATTAAGTAGCACTAGTAGACACAAACTTCCCATATACGAGTTGGAGACTCTTAGAATAGAATCAATATCTATTAAAATATATCAGGGTCATATCAAGCAATGGAAATATCTCAAAGAGAACTAAGATTTATTTGGAAGTGAGTTATAAAAAATAATAAAGACGTCATATTGTGAAATAACGCCAAAATACTTTGTTACTACTTGCATGATTGTTTGCTTTATTTTATCCAAGCGATCATTTTTAAATTTGGTAACATTACTTTTTATTTAGTAAAACAGATATTCCATTAAACTACAATTCATAGGCTATGAAATGTAGGTTTTTGTCAGGTGACCTTAAATTAGAGTTCTGTTTTTCATTAAATATATAAACTTCATGACTAATCTCTTGAGGTTAATCACACGTTCCTCTACAGATCCACTTCTACAAAGAAGTGAGAAGTCTTGTACAAAGGTACTCTGTCAACCTGATAAAATACAAGAATACATTCATATTTTAATGAAGAGATACAATTTTTATCATACATAATCAATTAAAACCAATTACATATAAACTTCTTAGAACCATAGAGCCCTTGTAACCATTATTCGGATTTACATTGTTAGATGTTATCCATGCAACCAACGGCAGTTAGAAAACATCTAGAGTCCCTAATAGCTCGACGACGTCATGGATGAAACATAGTTAAAGTTTTATTTATTTTTTTTAATTTGTAAATTAATAAGGATATTATTAGATTAGTATTTTTTATATAGACTAATAAACATTTCTACAATAAATACTTCTCTATACTTTTAGTGTTACGTAATTTACATGTATTATTTTATGTAGTATATGTTAGTATCTGTTTATATGAATAGAGTGGTAAACTATCTCTTCGGCTAGTGGGTTGGGATATTGGTGGCGTACACAATTTATTTTGTATATATCACATGGATTGAACTTATATGCGTTCGGAAGGCTGATTAAGTGAAGGTGAGCTTGTAGGCGGGTTCCTATGTAGTTCGGAAAAGAGGAATTCGCCTGGTCTTGTGAATAAGGAAATGCTATCATGTCTCTCCATTCCTACTGCCTTATCTCTTCTACAATGTGTATTATGTATAATGCTGAGTGTTGCAAGACTTTGTTGTGACTGGGACAGAACAGAGGCACAAGTTTAGGGTTATAAGCGTTTTCGTTCCCTGATGTTCGAGTTTATGACTCTAGGTCTGGTGTACACGACTTGGAGTCTACTGAAACAATAGTTTGAAGGCTGTAACGTGACAAAACTGAAGTGTTTCTATGAATGACGAAATGAGGGTACTGCAAGACCTAAACCATGAGATTTACAGAGTCCGAGAATATATATCTCTCTGATCCTAACCCGTATAGTAACAAACGGCGGCTTGGTAGGACTCAGGTTGAACATTTTCTTACTCTACGATTACTATATTCGTCCACCTTACTCTCACTGGTTCTTGGAGCACCGAATTTGTTTTGTTACAACCAGCGCTTACCAAACAAGACCTTACTGTTCCATAGTATTGCATCACGGAACAACTGTAGATTATTGTAAGCTTTCAGGCCAAAACCAGTGAGAGAGTTTAGTTGGGGGGGAATTCTTTTTTGATTTATTATAGTTATGTTTTATGTGTTTTGGTGGTTTGTAACCTATTCATTACATTTACCAAAAAAACCCTCTACTTACTGATGTTTTTCAGCAGGTACATTTCACACTTGATCAGTGCATGATTCAATGCTGTGAGTTTTGTCTAGTCCAAAAAGCCTCTACTGACAAATATCAGTAAGTAGTATTTATTTGCAATGTCAACAAGTATATAACAAAATGTACCTATACAAGTGACAGTGAAAGTAAAAAGGTTTTTGCTAATTGTAAAGGTGTGACACTGTATTTTGTAATATACGACTTGCAAGTTTGTTGCCTGCAATATTCATGTACACACAAAATTTCTGTTTAAAAATAAAATATTTGTGTTGTGGATGTATTTTAGATATTTTATTAATGAAAAGCTTTAATTTCTAGAGCTTTCGAAAAGAATCAATTTTTTCTACAATAAGTTTTTTGTATAGTTTCAAATTAGCTGTTTAAATAATATCTTGTTATACATTTATAATTAAAATAATATAAAATATAGATATAAGTAATAAACATAACTTTTGAAGTAAAAATAATTATTTTTTTCAAAGTTGTTAATATAGTTTTAAGATTATTCAAATAATAAACTATTCATGATATTGTCAAACAAATTTCAATTCACGAAGCTTCGCTTTGACTATTGCTAAAAATTAATATAAGCCCTATAAAATATGTAACATGTTTTCTATTATCTAATATATTATATTATTACTTCTATTAAAAATTCCTATCAACAGAATCCATTTCATAATATAGAATCATATTACTATTTTTTCATCAACATAGAGGCAAACCTACTTACATAATCAGGACCTTTGTCGGCTCATCTAATTCTTGTCTTGCGAGTTTGTTAGACATTTTTAGAATTTGATCAATTTTAGTTTTCATGGCCAGTGACATATGATAAGTCAATTCTCTATCAAGCTTGTCCAATAAAATTTCTACAATAGTAAGATTCTACAATAAACAAAATAATTATTAACATTGTCTTTTAAAGAAACTTGTAAGCTCGTATTACTGTACTAAATAAAGGTGAACACATTTAAATTAAACAAATAATTCCCTAACAATTGATGTTTTTATTAGGTTTCCTTAGAAATGAAATTATTTCTTACGCAGGACTGAGCTGAAAATGGTTTATTCAGTCATTCAGTAATTAACGTCTGTTTATATAAAACCAGATCCATATTTATATCCTTTTTAGTCTGAGTAAAACATTTCGCAGGAATGCCGACTATTACTTTAAAAAAGTATTTTTATATAAATATATATATATTCGACTTTCCTCATTCTTTTTGCCTTAACCTCAACTTTTTAACATCTCTCTCTTCTCTTCAGGAATTTGAGTCAATCACCGCTCATATTTTGAACCTTCTACTTTTGATTTCTTGTCTCAATGTATTTTAGCAAGTAACTTTACAATAACGGTTCTCCAGTTTTTTTACTTAGTTTCAAAGCGCCCTGCAAATAGTCATTTCAACCTTCCTAATAATTATTAGAGTTAAGAAATAATAACTTTGAAACAACCTTGTACCTTTGCTTCTTAATTTTACAAAACTCAATTAGGCTTCATGTCAGAGTTCTTTCTGTGAATTATTATAATGTATATACACTTTTAATTAATCACTCACAGTTACAAAAACTCCCGGGAACACAAAAGAAAGAAAACAAAGAAGAACATCCACATCGAGAGAACCCACCTTCTGTCGATCTCGCATGATCTTTATTATCTGTATATTATTAATGTCATTGTAATATTCTTATTCTATGTTATTTTTATTTATAATTTTTTACGTCATATTTAGATTATTATCTTTCTACCTAATTTCTTTGTATTATTTTATGTATTTTTTATTACCACATAATATTCTTGTTCATGTTTGTATCTATTTTTGTAAATAAATCACACCATTATTTTATGCATTCAACAATATTAAGGTTTTGTTATTGTGTTCTTAGTAAAAGACCACTTACAAGTATTAGCCTAAATAGCTTTACGTTTGTTGTCTCTATTTCGAGCAAGCAAAGTGGCTGAGATGCGTAAACTCATGTTATTGTGAGTTACAGTTCCATATCATTAATAAAAAAAAGGTAAATATAACAGTAAACAGTAAATATAACAAATAAATATAAGAGACAACCCGAACATGCTTTTTTCACAAGGGATATGCAGATTTACTGGGATAGAAAAAGGGATGAGATAGGGATTCTGATTTTGGTATGTATATCTCATGTTTTAGTATAATTATGAAAGCCTTGTATGTAATGTAGTTTTGGTCATTCAGTTATAATATCTCATTCCCTCTCTACCTTAGCTTATATAGAAGTCTCTCAATCCCTCTCTACAACCTCAACTTATATAGAAGTCTCTCATTCCCTCTCTACAACCTCAGCTTATACAGAAGTGTCTCATTCCCTCTCTACAACCTCAGCTTATATAGAAGGCTCTCATTCCCTCTCTACAACCTCAGCTTATACAGAATTGTCTCAATCTCTCTCTACAACCTCAGCTTATATAGAAGTGTCCAAATCCCTCTCTACAACCTCAGCTTATATAGAAGTGTCTCAATCCCTCTCTACAACCTCAGCTTATACAGAAGTGTCTCAATCTCTCTCTACAACCTCAGCTTATATAGAAGTGTCTAAATCCCTCTCTACAACCTCAGCTTATATAGAAGTGTCTCAATCCCTCTCTACAACCTCAGCTTATACAGAAGTCTCTCATTCCCTCTCTACAACCTCAGCTTATATAGAAGTATCTCATTCCCTCTTCTAAACCTCGGCTTTTCTCTAAGACTGTCAATCCCCTCTCGACTAAAGTGATCGTAATAATTATTTTATTTTGATAAAGATGTCCGCGTGCTCCAGTCCTGGCGTTGAGTTTACAAATCCCAATAAAGTTAATATGCACGCTATGCGACGTTGTTTTTTTTAAATATATTATTTTAACATTTCTGCTTATTCAAGCCCCAGGAAATCATTATACTCTTTTCTTACTCACAATTCCATATAACCCTTTCTTATTGTTCTTCTGATACATTAACAAAGAGTATTAATAAGTCAGTATATTAGGTAAGTGTAATTATCTATACTACAGCCAAACTACATCCCCGTTTGATTTCCGAATAATTTAAGATCTCCATCTCCAATATCTAAAACCTTTCTAAACAGCAATTTTCTTATTGTTTACGCGTTTGGAATTGTTCTAGGCGTTACTCACACCCATACATTCTAAAAATAGAAGAACTTTATCGAAATGACATATGTCTTCATAGATCTCCTGTAACTGCACTTTTACCCGTGCAGATGGATCTGTGTGCTGCAGAACGTCTTGCGGTGAGTAAGATCGTTAATATAATTTATCCTGGGGTAACTTAATGAATTACTTAAAAGTTCTATTAAAATACAGGAGTAGAAATAACTCTGAACATTACAATCGACGGGAAACCCATTTTCTTAGAACTATTCGCACTTGTTTCTATAAGTTGTAACTATGAGACTAAAAGGCATAATTATGCAATTTGATGAGAGTATATACAGATATTGTTTTATCGAAATTACAACATGCCTCTCTAAACTCATAATGAGGTAGAGAATTTATTCTAATAGGTTACAATTTAAATGCCTGTTATGTAATAATAGACGCAATCAACTATTACTATATTTGTTTATGTTTTAGAATAATTCTTTTAAATATTTCAGCGAAAGAGAATAATATTCCAATACTTATTAAATTCAATTATTATACGTTCATTTAAATGTAATATTTAATATTACTTAATAATATTGTTTAAATGGGAATAGGAAACAATGAAGTTTAAATCTATTTAGAAGCAATTCCAGTTCTATCAATGATTAAAACTTTAGAGCTATTCCATCGAGAAACCAAAAAATTATCTAGTGTTATGATTGAATTTATATTATAGAATATCTACAGCTTATACAGACTTTAGGAAGTAAACCGGTTACAAAGATTCAAAAAGGTACCCATCTGTGAAAATAACTATACTATATAGAGAAGGGCTGTGACTAAGTTGTGTTAACATAAAGTTCAAGGGTTTCTCCCACTGACGGATAATTCCCAATACACCACAAGTACCAGGAATTGGTGAGTCGGGTTGGTACATATTTTAACCCAGCCAGACTTTAGCGATTCACACAGTTATCCTTAGTCAACAGTCCTCCAGACTCTGATTCATAAAACACTAAATCCTTTGACTGGATTCGAGGCGGAGATTTGTTTAAGGTATGTGATCTATTCAGTCATCCAACGTACATTACCCGTATCCTTTAAACAGGAGCCTAATGTTGTAATTTAAATACCTACTTGGGTATTTATAGTATAGTAATTTCCCCTGAAGATGATTGCCTAGCAATTGAAAAGTGGCTAAAAGTTATAAATGAAATGGTTTTATTTCTTTAAAATAAACGTCACGCTACAATAACTAGCAAAATGGTACTAAGTTCATTATTTTCTTTTGGAAAATAAATATTTAGAGTAGGATTTATCTAAAGTGTCAGGACTGATATTTTGGTTTTAAGTATTGCTATTATTTCGTTATTTTTTAAATGTCATCATTACACTACAATTATTGGTCTGGCATGGTTGGCTGTTTCCTTAGCAATTAAGAGATATAAAGTCTAGAGTTTGTTGATCGTTTGTGAATAATAAACTAAAGTAGAATATATAGCATCTGTAGGAGGCATTATCACTAAAAATAGAATTTAGGAACAGGGTATATTTCTCTTAAAACCTGTAATGGGCAACTCTCCCTTAAAATTCAAGCGAAACTACTTATTGGTATTATTATAGACTTGGTCCATGAAACACAACATCTAAAGTACACCTTCTGCAAAGTTAATAAACATATTATCTTCAATCAAGGATGCGTTTAGAGAATTAAAGGTGGCCAGGTATGTAAGACATGTAGTGACACATAACGTTTGGATAAACTATACAAAACGTCATTCGATACAATCCAATCCTAATAAATGAATAAAATAAATTATAAATATTACAGTCACAATTACAACTTTCCTTTCTCCTTTCACACTAGGTGACATTCCTTCCACTCGATCACTTATTTATCTATTTCGCATCTGTACAAACACCATTCATAGAAAGTAAAAACTGATAGTTTAAACATTGTAAAGTTAGATACTATGTTATATATCTAAGTCCTGACGTGCAATAAAAATTACCCTATTTTAAAATAAAAACAGTAATAAATTGTAACTTTATTTTCGAAAACAGATACATAATTTATAACATAATAACATTATAGGCTAGTACATAGGATATGACATAGTACATTGAAATTTTAAAGCATAAAACGTAAAAATTAAACAGTAACACAAAATAAATAATAAATAACCATAATAAAAATAATACCCTTACAATAAATTTAAAGTTGTTCAAATGGAAATAACAAAAATTAATAACCATTATAAAAATTAGAAACAATTCAATAAATTTTAAAATGTTCAAACCCAAAGAAGATAAACTAAAAACCGTAAAAAAGTGGTGATTGCATGCTATTGGCTTCATTAAGCTTGGCCATCCACGCCTGGTTTGAATCTGTTATTAGTAATTTGCATATGTACCCTCAATATCTTGTAGGTTTTAAAACCTAGACAATATCTCTTCTTACCAGCCTTATACGTTTCTCGTGTTAGTTGCAAGATTGTTTAATTTATTTTCAGACAACACTTAGATAAAATAAAGAAGTCTTCAAATATGGTAATACTTAGTGATGTTACTAGTGAAAATCGATGCGATATACATACTAGTGTTTTACTAGTAAAAAAATGTAAGTGAGGTAAAGATGTTATTTTTGGCTTTATGATATGCGCGTTCCTTCGTAATGTGTTTACGTGGTCGTTAAAATATAAATAAATAATGCGATTGTAAATAATAAATACTATAAAGTTGGAACGGAGCTTGAAGTCTGTGGTGCCTCGTCTTCAACCAAAATAATTTCGTTTCTATGAAAACTAATATTAATTGAATCAATTGTTGAGTAACTATTTGGTATGTTTTTATTAGTACTGTTGGTAGTTGTGACAAATTCAATAACGTGTGGTGTCCACATATCTCATTTACTTTTATCATTATATACTAACTTGCATTTTTTATTATCATTTAATTTTAACATTTAATATATTTAACAAAGTTAGCTTAAATGTATTGTAATTTATTTACATACGAAATTATATAAACAATTAGAACACATATTTATAACATTTATGTGTACACAGTGTGAGATATAGCAATGAAATATGATATGGAGATTATACAAAATATCATAATAATTAAATTATTCCAATCATATTCAAATGAATAAAAAAAATCATTTTTTAAAGTTTAATAGTAAACATTTTAATTATCAGAGTCTGATGTTTTTTCGTCAGCTGCCAGTACACAATTGCTCACAAATTTTCTTCATGTGTTTCAAACGTATACACTTACTGCATTTTAAACATAACCTTTTACATCCATGTTTCTGGGAAGTACTATACACATACCCTTTTTGCCAGGAACAGAAGAGAAAAACACCAGCTCAGTCGATCTTGATTCTTTTCTGCTGCTCGGTTTAAAATTTTTTTTGGCCAATTAAACTATTGCTCTTGATTTTAGTAGATCTTAAACTAAATGTATACCCAATTCATGTAAAACGTCTTTACACCTATGGTTGCTGAAAGCCACCGATTGGATTTCCTTGCAGTGGAGTAAGTTGTACATGATTTTTAAAATACCTCAACTCCTCCTTTTGTAATATTATAGCAGGAAATTACATTTGGTTTGTTGTCATCGCCAGTAGTCTCAGCGATGGAATTATTTCCAAGTGCTATTGAAAATAGCAGAACATCTCGATTTTTTTCGAAAATACGATAAAATGGTTTTGTTCTGCTGATATGCAATCATAGAAGATTTGAATGGTCTTCCGTTAGCAATAAATTCCCATGGTAGTTATATATTGTTTTTTTTTTATAGTTTATAGCAAAGTCAAGCTTCTCTCTAACAACTAATTAGCTAAAGGAATATTACTAAACCCATTATCCGTAGTTATGTTTCCACCTGGTGTTGTTTCTCCGTGTATGAGTTCTGCTACACGCATAGCTACATCTAATGTACTAACTGAGACTTCAAGTTGACCATCAGATTGATTTCCCACGTACACTTCACATTTCAGGGTGTACCATGTTCTAGCATCCACTACAGTAAAACCCTAAATACTAAATTTGGCTGGCAAATAGCCTACATTCTGAATGAGTATCGCCCACGGAAAGGGACTAGCTGTGCAGCTACAGTGGAGCACTCTGCAAATGTTTATTTTTTCTTAAAGTTAGCATTGAAATTTTCAAAAATATCACGTATGGGAGGTAGCTTGTCAAATTGCCTTATTTTTAAGCTTGTCAAATAGATCACCGACAATAATAGGCGATAAACAAAATTATACTGTAGCTACGATATTTTCCCTATAAATATACTCTTTTTATTTAAGTATACTTTGATAATTATACTGTTTAATTAAGATATACAAAATTACATTGTGTAACACTTCTAAATTGCTCCACTTTATAAACAAACTTTCTACAACAGAGCACAAACATATCATTTAAAGCGAAGATATATTTCTATGTCATGTGTTGCACTATATAAACTAATATAAATGTTGGCACTTTTAAAAGTATAACAGAAAAGAACATCTATAAACATATACAAATCAAATAAAATATGGTAAAATGTTTAAAAAGAAAAATGCACATACAAAAATAAAAATAAAGTAGTCAATATACTATCGTAGAATAATCATATCGACAAATAGTTTATTGAAATTAATACCATGATTAGAGAAAAATACTTGTTTTTTCTTTTTACGTTTAGTCGATTTTTATGTCAACTTTTAATTCTTCTCAATATCAAACGATCTAATGTTTGTGGGAGGAGTTTCGTTCAAAAATACTTACCAATGAGAAATGGCTGATGAATACAGTATATGTGCTTTAGTCTTTATGCACTTATTTCAAATTTGTTAGTAGGCAAAAATTATTGCAGTATAGAATTAAAGATTATTGCAACACGTAAGAAAGTAATTATTGTTTTGTTTATTTCAAACTATTTGAATTATTCCATACTATGTCCCTTATGTCGAAAGAAATTATTTATAAATTGTGATGTAATACAAAAAAAGGGGGCAAGAGTTAATTAGTATGAGACTGTAATTAAAATATGTTATACATATGCATGATAAAAATGAATTAGTTTTTAAAGAAACTAATAATAAAACTTCATTGGTGAAGTAGTTTTTCCATGCAATTATAACCACAATGAAGTGACAACTGTCGGCAGTAGAGCCATGGTTATAAGTTGGTACCATTATAGAAATGAAGGAAACACTTTCCGAGATATTCTGGGCTCTGAATAAAATAAAACTTTCTCGATAATGTTTCCCTCTATTTAAATGATGGCCTTGGCTGTATTTAACTGCTTATATCCGTTTTGAATTTTTTATTACATGAGACATTTAATTTTTATGCAATTCCAACAGATTTTAATTGTAAATTAACTATTAAAGAAATAATTTACTAAACGAAATGTATACAAAGGCAAAATACTGAAGTATAAAAAAACAGTTAATTTAATGGTTTACGATTACATATGCTGTTCAAATCAGTTCTACAGAATAGCAGATCTCACGATTATCTTGACTCACTATACTTGTGAGCCATGTTCTGTAAAGTAGGTGCTATAATAAACCTACTAGCTCAAATAGAAATTGAAAATTAAACAAATATATAAACCAAATAATGTAACAATGACTGAAGAAGTCCTAATGGTGCGTAATTAGTGTTTCTTTTTTAACCTTATTTCTGTATCGCCCATATAATGGTTTTAAAGCGAGGACAACCGTTCCTATGTTTACTACTTCTTTTACGTTGGCTAATACGCGTCTTATGTTAGTCTAAGAACTTCGTCAAAACATATACTGCAATGATTAGAGACTCGTATGTAAGTAATCACATTTTTTCATTTTCTACTATGATATAATTTTGTATGGTGAATTATTTATCCTATTAATTTCTTAACGAGTGAATGATATAAGTAATACATATGTTACCTTTCTCTTTAGGCTATTCACGTTCCTTCGATTACTGATTTACCACAGGTTAATAATAATAATTCTAAACATTTTGTAGTTTTAACTTGATTTTTAACTAAATTGAAATGTAAAAAATACAATATTAAAATTCACTCTTGTCCATTTTATCTCAAAGATTTAATTTATTTTCTCTTAACAAAAGCAGTTTTTACTTAAAATAAAGTTAAATAGTTCATAATAGTTCTCACATAATCTTGTTGTTTTGATTAAAGTACATAAATTATTCTTCTATCCCAAATTTATAAAATTTACAACTTTAAATAGAATTCTGGAATTTTGTAGTCCATTACGTTCTGTGAATCTTATTATCACTTAAACAATAGTTTATGACTATCCGAACTTTAAATTTAGTAAATTTGTTAAAACTTAATGAGACAGAACGTTTTCAATCGCTATGTGGCGATCTTCATCAGTGTCTTCTGCTTGGAGATGTTGGGTCAAGCGGTGACGGTTTTAAAGGTAGGTTTTCGATAGTGTCAAAGAGTATGTGTGATTTGTATTGTGTTTGTTCGTTTAATATGTTTGTACTTTGTGTTTTTTTGTGTCTGCAAATTCCATATTGTTCTAGTGTGTTGAAATGTGGTTCTTTTTTGTTGATGTGTAGGATTTCGAGGTTGTGGTAAATGTTTGTGTATTTGTATCCAGTTTCTTTTATGTGATTGCAAAAACAAATTTTATTTTATATTTCCTATTGAAATTCTCATTAGATTTTTCTCGTTGAATTTAAATATATAATTTTAATAATGACATTGGATTTTCTTTGTCTTACTTTGTTAAATTTGACCTTGTAGCAATTTGATAAACTTTAATCTTGGTATTAGTCATTTAAATTTGAGAAATGTATATTTAATCTCCACCATTTAGATAGGTTTCCATTAAAAAGTCAGTTGCTTACACATTTTTTTCTCTAATGAAAAATCAATTTTATAATACTTTTGTATTTATTGAAATCTGTATTTATATTTTTGAAGTTTGTATTTTAAAATAATAAATGGTTATTTTGTTACTAAAATTTTGACCTGGGCCAAAAAAAATTCACTGCACTTCGCTCCCCTTCTTCCGCGGTTGTTTCCCTGGAGTATGGAATGTTTTAGCGGATAAATGAATGATTTTAAGGTCATTTCAATACTGAATAGATAAATATATATATATATGTATGTATATTATGAATCGCTGTGGTTGAAGAGCTGTACATCTCCCCTTCCATCTTGGGCTATGAATTAATGCTTAGCCTCCGAACGGCATCTGGCTGTCCTGGATATCTCTAATCTTGAACGGGCTCTGGATGTCCAGAAAAAAAACATGTCCGTCTTGTCCTAGTGCTGAAATACGTCTCCCTTTTGATTAAATGGGGTCCCCACTCATTCGTATCACTAACCAAAACTAGCCCTTTGGTCTGACTTTATTTATCTATTCTGATAGCGGGACAGGTTTGACCCGGTACTTTCACTTCCACTTTTGCGTTTTAAAAATCTTTTTAAATAATTTTACCGATTTTGCTTTATTTTGTATAATATTTATATTTTGTGACGGTTTGGCCGTCTCAATGGGTGTGTATGAGTGAGTGTTTTACTATATATATATATATATATATATATATATATATATATATATATATATATACATATATATATATATATATATATGTGTGTGTGTTTATGTGTATTTACCCATGTACCAAACACTTAGACATGTATCAAACCAAGGTGTTGAAATCCTTTCCCTGAATCCCAATTTTACTTTGCTACTATTTGTATTACTACATTAACTGAATGCGCATACCCATCAAGCCTTTACGTTTTCTCTATATAAATAAATTTTATGGTATCCCCATCAATGTAAAGAAATCGCTTCATACTATTTAAATATAATGGAATGGTTTGAAGCGTTAATGTATTTCAGTTACAGCCGTGAAGCCTATAACAACCACAGTTCCTACACCTGTTTTTTAATTGTTTTACCCGTTTACTTTATTTGTTTACAAATCGACTTTACCATACTGGAATATTATATACATTTTTTTTCTACTACGACATTTGTCTTTGCCTAAAGGCGTTTCCATTCTGGTTATCGGCAACAAAGTGTTTTATTTCTTCATATAGAAAGAATAATATATTTTATAATATATCCTGAAAACAATCTACTCTTTATCCGCAACACTCCTTCATTTATAAAAATGCTAAATATTAGTAAACTTGTAATAAAACAAACAAACAATATTGTACATTGGATACTGTACGAGACAAACTATGAACCTAAATGTCTAGGGTACGATGATAAACATATACAAACACACACACACACACACACACACACACACACACACACACACACACACACACACACACACACACACACACACACACAAACAAACACACACACATGGCTATAACTGTTATATTTACTTTTCAATGAATTGATTCAGACACTGGATAAGAGATAATTTTTATTTTATAATTTTATAATTTTTTCATTTTTCCATTCATAAACAAACCGGAATTGACAGTCAGAAAGGCAGGGCGAACAGACTTTTACGAACAGTCTGCCTAAATGTAGGGTATTGCTCATGTTTTTAAAACAAGACTATACAAAGGCCAGTGTAGGATACGCGTCGCTCTCCGCAAGTCCAGAAGAGGTAGAAAATGTAGGACGTTTGAATAACTTTGAGGCTATTTATTTGTAATAATGTATCTTAATAAAACTATTGATTTCGTTAGTGTTCACATTAAACTAAAACATTACAAAAATAATTACCTTCTTCCTCCTTCTTACTGTCACCAAACAGCACGTGACTGTAATAAGTCACTTTAGATTTAAGATAGAATTCTATAAATACATAATATCAGCTGTAGTACAATGATAAACTGTTCAATTCGATGTATTTTCATATATTGTTACTGTACAATTTTGTTTTTTTATACATAAATTTATTTACTTTTATACCTACACAAACTAGAACACAGATACAAACACACACACACACACACACACACACACACTCACACACACACAAAAAAACACACACACACACACACACACACACTCACACACACACACACACACACACACACACACACACACACACACACACACACACACACACACACACACACACACACACACACGTTGTAACGGTCTCATATACCGTGACAAATAGGAAATAAATAATTTCCTGTTTTTAAGTAATAAAGTTGATTTTTAAGTTAATCAAGTTTGGAGTTATACAAATAAAAAAGAGTGAAAAATTAAATAATACCTTGAAAAGAATAATTAAGCTAAATTAAAAAAATATTAAAGAATAAATTTGTAATAACTAGCTAAATTTGACCATCGGGAGTGAGGCGAAAATTTTCTAAGTGCTTAAAAAAGCTATCTTAAGAACCAAACCACGTAGAACTTTCATCGACATTTTACAAGAACCAGAATAAGCCAGAATAAACATTAGAGAAAACAAAATTTGAAAAACCTAAAAAACAAAAAAGTTACAGCAGTTTTAATAAAATAGACATTTTTCAGTGTTCCAAAAATGATAATCAAACTCTGCAAGCTAAAACAGATTCGTTGCCCGACTTGCCTGTACAAGGAATAAATCCAAAGATAGCAAGTATTGCAGACGGGGTGAGGTAGGTTAAATTCACCGCTATATATACTAGGTCTCTAAGACTTTAGAGACAGTCTGAAATGAATTTTAATACGAGGTGCCGCGGAACGCTATGCTGGACCGCGAGTAGGACCGCCACCAGGCCAGATGGACCAAACCTCAACGCTTTCGACGTCCAGGACTACCAAGGGATGAAGGCTCCAGACTCAGCCTCCAGGACGCGGGAATAAAGGAAAACTACCACCGACGAACCAGGGATGGCGACTTCCGATGTCCAAGGACCAGGGAATCCAGACGAGGGACTCCAAGACCGGCAGGAACATCTTTGGCAAGTCATTTTCTCTATTCGATACCAATTACGTCAAATTTAGTTAGTTAATTTTATTAAATTCAAACAAATATTCCAGCTTAAACAATGACTTCACTCTTTATAAAATTTTAATAAATTGTATGCTAAATAAAATGAATTTATGTGATCAGAATATTTCAAATAATAAATATTAAAGTTACAAAGGGTTTTTGGCCATAAGCCATTTATTTTAAAGGAAATAAGAATTTTTCGAATATTATAAAATTAAAAATTAAGTGTCATAAAATACGAATTTACCAATTCAATATAGAAGATAAATTTTTATTATGGGTAATTTGGGAAATAATTTTATGTTTATGTAAATGTAATTGACATATATGGAAATTATAAGTTTTTAAAGTATGAGAAACAACAAGTTAATTAGTGAATTGTTTTGTTAATATAATTGTGTTGTATTTGAAAGGATAAATTTTCTTTTTTATTTAAATAAATAGAATTAAATATGTTATAAAAATCAACAGTATTTACATTTCATCCGGTGTCGAATAATCAATAAAAACTGTTTAGCTTTTTCCAACTAATATGAAAATGATTATTAAATCAGTAAACAAGTTTAATTAAATTTCATTAAATGATAATAGTTAAAGCCTAATGTTTTTAAAGAGTTTCTCTCAACTAACTTCATGAGCTAGCCTAAAGATTAGTTGGTTTTTTGTATAAAAGTCCAGAGATTTATCTACTGGCAGATTGTGTTTAAAAGGACACAGGAGCCTTTTAAAATAGGTAATTTAAACACGATCATATTTTGCACGTTCCCTTGCTGTCTCTGCAGATCATCATCAGGTGGTAAGACTCTGTGATTATTTTGTGTATTATTTTAAATGTGTTTCTTTCCAGCTGACTATTGAAATGACATGTGTGACTATATCTAGACCATACATAATTGATAAACCAATTTTGGAGAGATTATACTTATTTTAAATAGCAGTCAGCGGGAATAGGCTTGTTTTGGGCTTGGCCCTACGAGCGGGAAATATACACGTAACTCAGGGAGTTTAGCACGGGTTAACAAGCGGGGTGATTGGCAGATGTTAGGTTTGTTTATAAATAAGTTTTTTAAACAACAAAATTTTGGTATTCTGCGAGAAGGGATATCAAATAAAAGCAAGTAAGGGGGGGGACGTTGCAACACACACACACCATAATCACGCTATAATTTTAAAATATCGTCCAAATTTTAGTACCCAAAATAAAATGCACTTATTAAAATTAGGTGTACATACTTTTTTTATTAGAACTTAATTACTTTTATAAGTCTTTGTTCCAACACGAATTTTAGATTACTAATCACGCGGTAACACAGACATACACACACACACACACACACACACACACACACAAGCCCTAACAAACACATAAACACACGCACACATACAAACCTTATTTATAAATAAACCTTATTTAGCAGATAAAATAGTAACGCAAATATGATGTACGTTTTAACAATAAATACAATCCTTTGACCACAAATAAACTTTTGTCAAAATCCTAATGTAAATTTCGTCAGTAAGGTAGGCATTATTGCAAGACATTATTTACAGAAATAGTCATTTATAGTTGTGAGGTTTAAGTTAGCTGCACTTCTGTTTTTCACATTTGAAAAATATTTTAACAGATTTAGTGTTGATGATTCATATTTTGTATTATAATTAATTTGTAAAATTTATAAACTTTTTCTTTAGTTCTATCTTAGTACTGTTTTTTTTTTTTTTTGTCTACTGTGTTTCAGCAATGTTTTCTGCTAGAACAAAGAAAATTATGGCAATGGTGCTCCTGCCACATGAGGAAGAAGCACCAAGGGACGAAGACTTTGGTTCAGATGATTCCTTTAGAGTAGACGATCATATAGAAGTCTCTGAACATGAAACTGACACCGAAGACGATCAAAAAATGTCAGACGAAGACGAAAGAGAAGTTTTAGAAGAAGTCAATGAAATTTCAGAGGGTAATGTTCAATCCCCACCTGAAAGAAGGGTGACTAGGAAAGGAAAAAGATGCAGGGATGAGAATCTGATTGACGATGAAGACGACTCTGTACTTGAAGATGTCGAAGAAGAACCAAATTATTTTTACGGGAAAAAAATATGTTACACCTGGAGTTCCGAAGAACCAAAATCAACGAAAACTCCCGTACAAAATGTAACTCTTATGTCGCTCAAGAGGTGTCTTACACTTCTTCTGACATTACGATTCGATGATGAAACAACAAGAAATGAACAAAGCAAAACTGATCCCGCTGCTCCCATTTCTTCTTTGTTCTATAAATTTATAGACAACTGCCAGAAAGCATTTGATATAGGGAACCACGCC
Organism: Prosapia bicincta; assembly: GCA_036971475.1. Classification (NCBI taxonomy): domain Eukaryota; kingdom Metazoa; phylum Arthropoda; class Insecta; order Hemiptera; family Cercopidae; genus Prosapia; species Prosapia bicincta. The sequence goes on from JBAIZL010000002.1 coordinate 142,899,603, forward strand.
TGCATCGATGAAATGCTTGTCCCATTTCGAGGAAGGTGTTAGTTCTGCATATACATGCCTAACAAACCGGCTAAATATGGTTTGAAAATTATGTGCCTAACGGATGCTCATACATCGTACCTATATAATGCATACCTATACGTGGGCAAAGACAGCGACGGACAAACGTTGTCTCCAGAAGAACGAAAACTTGTTATTCGGCCTTGCAAACCTATCGCCAATTCAAGACGTAACGTAACTACGGACAATTGGTTCTCCACGTTAGAAGTTATAAGAGAACTTGAAAAAAGAAAATTAACATACGTTGGTACTTTGAGATCCAACAAAAAAGAAATTCCACCGGAATTCAAGGCAGATAAGAAGCGACAAGTAGGATCCAGCGTATACGGTTTTTCAGAACAGGCTACACTACTGTCCTCCGTTTCAAAGCCTAACAAAGCTGATATTATCCATGCATAGATCGAAGTACACCGACACCCGTAACAATAAGCTGGAAATAATAAGCTTTTACAATTCCACTAAATCTGATGTGGATAACTTGGATAAAATAATTGCGAATTACTCACCAAATAAGCGTTCCAGACGTTGGCCTCTTACTATATTTTATAATATTATGCAGTGAGCCTCGTCAATGCACGAATTATATACGCAAGCTACGATGACACGCCAGTGATCAAGAGGTTTGATTTTATTCACAACCTCGCGAATGTATTGATCAAAAAGCAACTTGAACGAAGACTCAGAGTCCCGAAACTTCCAGTTTGCCTAACGAAAATTGTTAAAGATATTCTGGGCGTTGAAGACCAAGTGCCAGCCGGAAGGAAAGAAATAACGGATAGGCTTCCCAAAAGGAAAACTAGTAGATACTGCTCATACGAAAAAAGATGGCAAACCGCTTATAAGTGTATCAAGTGTGAGAACATAGTTTACCTAGAGTGTTCAAAAAAGGTTTGCAACGAATGTGCACCTAGTGTAATTTAAAGTATGTTGTGTCTTTTGTTTACCGATTAAATTTAACTTTTTATTGAAATTTTAAAATAAGTAAATTGTAAAAGAAGCTAAAGAGTAATACCCCATAATGTGTGCAAAGTAAGGTTCACAGCCTCAGGTTATTTTTTTTTCTATTTTAATTATTACTTTTGCATTTTTACTAATAATTAATAGTTTTCGATGTTTATAGTTTTTAACTTTTAAGTTTTATTTGATTTCTATTTATGTTTTTTAAAGAAATGAAACAAATGTAAGGCTAATATTTAAAGAACTATATTTTTACCAGTGTATACTTTTTATTATTAGGCTATCAGATTTTTGTGTGTAAACAATATTGCAGGTAATTCTTAAAATATCATTATTAATTGTTGTAAATGAATAAAACTGTTTATAGTCACTTAATCTTCTTAACAGATGCCCTAAAATAACCACTTTTTCCGGGTTGCGTCTGTCAGACGTGTATTACTCATAGCGCACTACTTTAACGTGTTACCAGTTGCTAAGCAAAAACAAATTTATATTAAAACTTTGAGGAACTAAAATCATTGGAAGTTACTTCGCAAAATGGTGAGTATTCATTATTATTCTTAAATAATAATAATAATAAAGATATACAGTAATTGTGGCTTGCTGTGATTAGCAAATCTACGGACAGTACCTCATCTGTACGAGACTTTTATACCTAGATATCGGTCAGACTAGTCCTGCTTGATCGATGGTCGCCACATAGCACGGTTTAGTTTTGTAGCTAGGCTGGGGCATATTACTTGGACTTGGAGGCGTGGCTTGAACTAGTATACAGGATCATCACCTTCCTATCCCAGAATATACGAGGTCTTGGAATGGTTTTAGGTCAGCTTGAGTCTCCGGTCCAAACTGCTGGAGCCAGTTAGGGGGCACTATAGCGGTCGATGTAAAAACTGTACTTCCATTTTCAAATACATTGTCGTCGTTATATTTGTCTGTAAGCTGGAACTTATTCTAAAATAATATTTAAAAGTGTAAATAAATTCCTCGTATTATCCAAGTCTTACACAAATAATTTATGAGCAAAATAATTGTCAAAATTGGGTATATTTGTAAAATGTTCTGCTTCTTCCTTTTTTTATGATCTAGTAAATATTGCCACTCCCTTCTCTTTAATTTCAAGTTAACCAGTTTCTTATTTAACTATCATATATTCATTATAGCTGTTGCCAACGTTATGTCGCTACTAAACTAACAATCTCTCCTCTCATACATATATTTTAGGTGACACCGAAACTCGCTGATTTGGCTACTCTCGACTTTCCTACCAACGTCTAACTTCAAGTTACAGTATAACGGGAGAAGTCAAGGGCAAGTTTAGGAATTCTGTTTCAGCAGATTTGTTTACGGCAATAATTACTCTGATGTCCACCCAGTGTCTCTCTCGGTGGGTAAACACAAAGTATGCACAGTGGACACTATTCCTTACCTACATCTTCTTCTATCATCGCTCTATATCGCTTAGCTGTAACTAGAGGTAGCTTGTCTAACACCTCCTGTGTAGCTTGACCGATCGTGTCTGTGGCAAGCTACGCCTTCTTGTCTCTGTTATTACTAAGTATAATCCATTCGTCGTATAGTCACCCTTCAAGAAAGGGTTTTAGGTTTGGCTAATCATGGCACTGGTGAATAATGACTACACTCTTGTATATATATATATATATATATATATATATATATATATATATATATATATATATATATGTAGATAATAAAATAATTTTATTTGGTTTTGTGTGTTGTTTTTTATTTATTGTTAGTAGGCTACATTTATATTTTATGAGAGCTGTTTTCTTCTGTAACCACTACGTAGCAGGGTTTGTGTCACAAAGCTAACGGTAAGACTTTTAATCATCGCTTACATTTTTTAGTTATTCAAATAAGAACAATATTATTTGTGTGGATAATTCGTCTGTGCCTAATTGACCGATGACTGACTTGACAACTATCGTATGGGACTTGAAGGGCCTATATACCAAAAAGCCCTGTTTGGTTTTACAGTGCAATGTTTAGGCTGTAGTTTAGCTAACAGATATTACGTCTGGTAATCATTTTTCGGGTTTAAATATCCACGCCGTCTTAATATACCGAGGTATACCCCGAGGGTGAGGTGTAATAAACATATAATATAACATATCATTGAAACAGGTAATGTTGTGAAATGTTAAATACTCTTGTAATTGTGTTTTTACAGAAATGCCTAAATGAATCTAAAATAATGTATGTTAAATAGTAGGGATTGGCCGATTCCTAAAATTTTCGATTCCAATTCCGATTCCGACTCTAAAATTTTCCGTTCGATTCTCGATTCTTTCAAGTTATATAACCTTACATGCTAGTTCTCTAATAATAAATTTAGTTAACATCTTGGTCATATAGCAAAACATTTTAAAAGGTCTGTTTCAATGTAATAGGCTACAAAAAACCTTCAACCTTGATTTATCAATAGGAATTTTTAAAAGCATAAAAACATATCACATAAAAGTAATGACTTATTTTAAAGTTAAAAATGTGAACTTTACTTATTTTATAATGTTTGAAAAAATACCTAAGCCTATTTACATTGTCTCTCAAAACAAAACAAAAATTAAAAACAAACGAACAAAATGAAAAGTAAAAAATTAATATAAATAGGATAGTTTTTAATATTTAGAAGTCTGGCATGTAATGTACATTTCTGTTAAAAAAAATAAGTATTTGAACACGTTGTGGGTTAAGCTAGTTTCTGAAGTTGAGAACAATTATTCTGAAAACACTGTTGCGGGTGGGTGGACAGGTATTTTATTGCCATTGCACTCAAACGAGGGTATTTGGCCCTTTGTACTGCCCAATACTTCCCAACATCACAATCTGGACTGGCTAATGGTTCCCCCAGATAATTCTTTACTTCTTCTTCTACTGTCAATTCCCCTGGGGTAACTTCTTCCTCAACATTCTGGATTAGTAAGGCATACCCTCTCCACATCTGGTGGGACCTTTTTTCTGCAGGTGTCTGGAGCAAGTGCAACTGATTCAGGCCTATTTTGTATTTATTACTTAATCCCAGTTTATTTGTAACCGACTATCACTTGTAGGTCCTGTGTCTGAGGATAAGATTTCTTCAAGTATAGATCTTTTTTGTTGATAAATTGTGTCAAAATGAATGTTGTTAAGTGCTTTTTCATATTTGATATATTATGTGGTTTTCCACCGTCAGTTTCTGTTAACCGTCATCGAATTTGACGCGACGGCCAGTATCCTAAACCAAATACCGTCGGGCCTCTTAACGCTTTATGTTTATTAGTACTACTCAGCTGGTGTTGCTACTTTTGGAAAAGTTAAGGCACAGTATTTAACAACAAGCTTCACACTACTTACAGATGTAATTACGACGGTTTTTGTTTGAAAGATAAACCACGAAGGGAAGACAAACATGATGTTATTCTAAGAGATTTTTGTTTGTCGTTACAGGCCGACACACATTTGTTATAACGTATTGTAATGATTTTCACTACTGTTTTCAAAATTTCACAGAACCTTAAAAGTAAGTCGGAAATATTGACTAAATATTTAGTTGTAAAATAATCCTTAAAAACTGACTCGGTTAAAGTTAAGTACAAACATTGATACACTTAGATAAACACATCCTTACTAGGAAGTAAATTATAACGTAAATTCCTTAACAAGTAAATTATTTGGTGTTAAAACTTTTACTTAATATGAATCTTGGATAGTATTTACTGGAGCTGAGAGAGAGCACCGAGAGAATATATTACACATTAGTTCTATATTCAAAATATTTATAAACTCACAAATCAATCACATGTAACACGTTTACGTGTCTTAGTGATGGGCGCCAAAACACTTTTATCACCAGTCAGTTTATTATTTGGGTAACCGGGACATAAAATTATGGTTTTTTGTTGTTTCTAGCTAATACAAAACACAAAAACTATCAAAACAATGTTGCACAGATAATATAATTTAATTAAATCAAAAACAATGTCGGTCCAATAGGTCCTACGAAGTTCATTTACGTTTCATTTAAGGTAGGAAAAAACTATGTTGGGCCAATTGGTCCGCCACGTATTTTTATAAATATTATGATAAGAAACGTATATTCATACTTAGATATGATATGGGAACAAAGTATAAGAACACATTATTTAAAAATGAGCTTAAAATATTTTGGCAATTCTCAAAAATGCCGATATATTGGGCGGCAGCTAAAGTATTAGGGTGGAAGTGACGCGTTCGCTTTGTTTGTTAAACTACACGAACTATTTCACCTGTAGTTTTATATTACTGTACATTATTTTGCTACATTTGTAGCTACAGTGCGGATCTGTTTATCATGTAATAAATAGTTTCATTTGCTATTACAATCGTGTTTATTTTCTTTTCGCTCCCAAATATATTACATTACCGTGAGAGTGATATCTGTCTATAATATAATTTATTGAGGTTGTTTCGGAGGAATAATACAGTGTTTCTGTTATCCGTCTATTCGCTCAACCATCATGGCCACGGTTAATCGAGTTTTTACTGTACCTTTTTTGTGTTTTGTTCTGACATCTATAAATCAGTGGCAGTAAGACACGTGGGAGAGAGAAATAGAGAGTATCGAACCCGCTCTAGTGAGAAAGAGAGCGAGAGAGAGACGAGCGATGTCAAACGACCAGAAATGGTTACGATCTTGATTGCTGTTGCTTCATAAATAATAATATTTTCGTTTACTTTTATCATTTAATTCATTCAAATCAACTAATACATAAATAAGAAATAGGTGGTAATTAATTATTTTTCCAACAAATTACTCCACACACATATTTTAATAGTTAACAAAATAGGAATCGGAATCGACACTTTAATGATGAAGAATCGAGTATCGACTATTCCTCGATACCACCTAGAATCGACGATCCCTGGAATCGAGAAACGGAATCGGCCCATTCCTATTAAATAGTTTATTCGTTATGTTATTAAATCAAATATATATATATATATATATATATATATATATATATATATATATATTCGCGGACGTGTGAGTGAATGTCTGTTTTTGAGAATCTGTAGTCTATTTGAGATTCTCTAGAATGTTGTTAAGAAAATCAAATAATCGTTCCTTTCGGGGAACAGGAGTTCTCTTTTACATTAGTGTACAGACTAACTTATTGCTTTTGAGTTTTAAATGTGACAAGCTATTGCATCATCTCTAAATGCAGGGGTTCCAATTATGAGCCAATTGCATTAGTCGTTTAAAACCAGAAAACTCCCATATGTTTGTTTTTCACAGCTGATATTCTAACATGTAGAGCAAGTGAGATTATCTGCGTTGGATAGATTATCGTCGGTTCGAGACTGGCAGTGGGCAATAAAATTCCCCTACCGGACAGTCTTATTATTAAACTCACTTTAGTGATATTTCCATTAGAAAATCATTGGACCTTTCAAGGCAAGTATGGCGAAGCCAAGGTAGTTCTTGATTTGTCTGTTTGACATTAAAATCAACAAACCTAAATAATAAATTTGGAAATGCACTTGTAAAGTATCCTTGAACATCTATTCTACTGCAGACCAATCCCAAATAATATTACACAAACTCTCTTGCTTCTCCTATTAGATACATTAAAACATTTCCCCTAAACAAAACAATAAAAATTAAATTATCAAACAATCAAGTTCACATTCAATTTAATTAACGTCTTTCCCGCAAAAGATCCACCCCTAATTGTTTATTTGTTAAACAAGCATATTATAGTGAAATAGAGAGTTGAAATAAGATAACCCCATCTGAGACTTGTTTTATATCTCTCGTAAAATGAACTGCTTTTAATTAATACAATTATCCTGGAGTATCAAATGTGGTTTGGTCCATTAGCGAGAATACAACGGGGCGTTTGTGTCAAAGAAGATCTTTCTAGTAGAGAAATGAATATGTTAAAGCCTTGTTATACCGAATAAAACGAGAGCTTTTGCACAAATGTAAATAAAATCCAAAAGAAAATGCTTTATTTTTTATAGCATGATACTTGAAGTAAACATAACACTAAAAGTAGAAACTAACTAAAATAGAACGGATATAATTTAAAGGAAATTATTAACTGTAAAATTTGGCCGTGACGCAAAAAGGCGATGTCACGACCAAATGCCCTTCTTTAGCCTCCTCAAAGATCATAATATTAACACTCATTGGATTTTTACATACCTCATGGTCCTGGCACATCCAAAAGGCGGACCCGGGAGTGGGTGCAGGCTATAAATGCATTACCTTTTCAAGTTTAGTGAAGCTGAAACATTTAAATGCTGGTAACTGTATTACATGTACTATATCAATTATGTCTTTTTTCTGTTTAGGAAATAGAGTTCTAGTTATTTCCTGAACCAAGACTGGATATTTGGGCCAGGTATATTTTCTAGTTTCCGCAATTTCTTCATTACAATTTGGTAAGCAAAACCTCAAATTGGTCGCTCTCTATTGTTGTAATCAGACATTTGCAGGATTCTTATTACCTATTCTTAATTTTTTTTTCTGCATGCTCTTTCTTTGCCTCTCTATAATTATCTTAGATTTCGGGATTTCCTTTTGTTCTGATTGCCTTTCTCTCTGATTCTCTCTCTCTCTCTCTCTCTCGCTTTGTGTGCGCTCGTGTGTGTAATTAGGTATTAAAAATAAAAATAAAATATGTACTTGCATGGCAAAAATAAATAAAATTACGTCCAATTGAACAGTTAGCGATTGTACTACAGATGATATTATGTACTTCAATAAAATTCTTATGTATGAGACTCAAGAATCAAACAAATTATTTCCATAAAATAAAGGTAAACGGAAAATCACCGTAATAAATTTTAAAAAACTACATATTTTTATATTATTCCTAATTATATCTGAAGTGTTTATGCTTATTTATTTTACTACACGATTTATCATGTTACAAACGTACAACAATTACAATAGATTTATTTATATTACCATAGTTTCGTAAAATTATTTTTGTTTGAATTTCCGAATGTTCAAGAGCAAAGAAATGAATCCGAAAACGATTTGGAAACTTGTAAGTATTCCTTAAGACTTTCACATAACGCTACTGTCAATCCATCTACAAAGAGCACACGCACCTAGAACTTTAAAAAAATCCATCCAACATCCCTGATACATTGAAGAAATTAGTGCTTTGTGATGGTATTTGTATTCGGCTCGTGATAGACTATTGTGAATGACCTTACATTTGCGTTGCCTTAAAGCTTGAAAAATTGTGGTTTTTACTCTCACATACTTGAAGATGCCCTTGTTAGATATAAACCCTCTCCCAAAAAATCTAGCGTCGGAAATTGCCACTCCACTTTCCGTCCTATCTCTGAGGGAGTTCAACAGGCTTCCGTCCTAGGCCCGCTCTTCTATCTCCTCTACACCAATGACATGTCCTCCATCCAAACGTCTCCCATTCCCTTTATGCGGATAACGCTATGTTCATGTGAAGCACCTGGAGCATACCCAACACCACAAAGACGATCCAGACGCAACTGGACTCCCTGTCACTGTGGCTCTGGAAGTGGAGAACGAAGCTCAATATTGAAAAATCAGATACCATCTGCTTCACCAGGAATCTGCGACCTCGAACCCGACAGATCCTACTTGACGGGAGGCCCACAACCTGGAGGTCGTCTGTTAAATACCTTTGCATCGTCCTTTGCGCCTGTCCTTTACCTCTCAAGCTTCCTCAGCCCTATCCGTGATAAGCTTCACCCTCTCCTCTGCCACAAAAGTACCATCTCTCTAAAATCAAACACCACATGTACAAATGATCCTTCGTTCCGTCCGCATTTATGAAACTCATGTCTGGGGGCCTCTTTGCTCCAACACGTCTCAGATATCTTATTACTTCTTCCAGTCCTCTTCCGTCAGTCTCCATTCCAACTCTCCTTGTTTCCTGTCTAAAGTCACCATCCGAAACTCCCTTCGCACGCCATCACTTGTTGTTATTGTCAGATACCTCTCAGCTCTTCGATAGTGCCGGAAGCTCGTATTATCCACTCCTTAGGGATCTGGCAAAATCAATTGGACCCCATACTATTTCCGTATCGGTCCTAAAGTCCTTCTCGATCCTCCATACCACCTCTGCAACTCGCAATTCTTCCAGCCGTCTATCTCTTGCCTCCTAGAATAGGCTACTAGTTTTTAAGTTTTAGTCTTTGTATGCCTAAATTGTAAATAGTGCATAACCCCTGTTTGTTTATTCCTAAAATTCCATACATACACCATACATCTGTTATGTTTTATCATGTAAAGTGCTAGTTAAGTTAGGTTATTTTAAAATTATCCATCCCAACTGTGTTATACCGTTCTATCTCTAAATTGTATTAAACATATTTACAATATCTTATGTCCTACAAACACCCATACTACATGCATGAATTGGCACACACATAAAACGAAAAGCGTCACCCAAATATATATATATACACACACATAAAAAGTAAGTAAGCCTGTCCAAATGTTTAAAATAAACGTAGTGCCCAAGAATAAAATCCTTATTACCGTCCCACCCAAAAAACGTCCTGCCTTGCAGATGCCCTTCCTACATCCAGCCTTTACCAAAGGCCCTGTTCCCATATTCCTACCTACAGCCATTGTCGGTGACAGACGCTGCATAACCTCTTGGGCCACTAAACCCCTCCTTCTCTAACTTACTGACTAACTGATCTAGCCTAACAAAATCTTGTAAAAGATGTCGATGTTTCTTTTATACACTACTGTCTTAGTTTAGACAACCGTATCGAATCTACAATACGCTTGGAAATGTTAATGCTAAAACTCCGTTGCAACAATGTTTTGTGAAAGTTCGGAATTATATTATATTGATACTCTCCTATGCATATTAATCACCATGGGCTACGTTTTATTTGGACATTTACCCAGGTATGTGTAGGCGAATAAAAATAGGTTGTGTTACGGGTTATAGTAAGTTTTGATGGGGTTAAATTAGGGTTATTTGTTTGCTGACTATTACCTGCAAAACTCACATTTATGTAAATAGAGTAAAATATGTAAATAGTCAGTCTCTAACCAACGTATTTAATTAAATAAAACAAAATAAGGTTTTTAGTTTTATTTCCCTTAAACTACTAGATTAGGATTGATTGATTCCTTTACTTTTATTGAACTAACACAGTGTTTATAAGGTATTTCTTGAAAACCTTATTACGTTCTATAAACTTCAAGTGCCACAACTTGTCCTTTCAGTATAGACTATGTAATCTAACGATGTAACGTTCTAGATTGTCTTGTCTTCTGTCCAACGTTTACGAAATGCCTTTGGAGTCTGTTTGTATAGGATATCCGAAAATACTAATGGTGCCAGCAGTCGATGGTTAACCCGTGTGTTACTTAACCCAGCCCTGACGCTTAATTTATTACTCTCTCTCAATCCAGTGTCTGAAACAATTCATTCGAAAAGTAAATATAATAGTATAGCCGTGTGTGTGTGAGAGAGAGAGAGTGTGTGTGTGTGTGTGTATGTGTGTATCTTTGTGTGTGTGTGTGTGTGTGTGTGTATGTGTGTATCTTTGTGTGTGTGTGTGTGTGTGTTTGTTTAGGTTTAAAAGTAAAAACTTTAAACAAAAAATTGTACAGTAACAATATATGAAAATACATCCAATTGAACAGTTTATCATTGTACTAAAGCTGATATTATGTATTTCTAGAATTCTAGCTTAAATCTAAAGTGACTTATTAGTCACGTGCTATTTGGCGACAGTAAGAAGGAGTAAGGAGGTAATTATTTTTATAATGTTTTAGTTTAAAGTTAACACTAACAAATTCAATAGTTTTATTAACATATATTATTGCAAATAAATAACTTTAAATCTATTCAAACATTTTCTACCACTTCTGGACTTGCAGAGAGCGACGAGTTTCCTACACTGGCCTTGGTATAGTCTTGTTCTAAAAACATGAACAATAACCACACATTTAGGCAGTCCGTTCGGGAGAGTCTATTTGCCGTGGCTTTTTAAATGTCAATTCCGGTTTGTCTATGAATGAGAAAATTAAAAAAATTATAAACTTATAACAATTCATTGAAGCAAAAGAATAGATTACTAAGCAGTTATATAAAGCTCTTGTCCTACACTAGCCTGGAAATATAGAACACATGGTGTCTCTACTTCATTTAGATCAATTTTATCTCGATAGGTATGAATAGCTGTAAAATGCTAAAGAGTGAATATCAAGGGGGAAGGCTAACGATTAAGCTACTCGGTTACGCAACCCCCAAACCAGAGACAAATATAAAGAATAATAAATTTATTTCTTATGTAGGAATATGTACATTGCTATGAGCGATTATTCATCATATAACATGATCTATCATTATAAATAGTAATAAAAACGTCAGAACCGCGGTGATCAGACAGCCTCCTTCGGCTTGGATGTAAGAAAACCTGCAACACCCAGTGACGACATTCCTAATAGGAAAAAAGATACAAATATTCAATTAATCGTCGAGTAATATTTATTATATACCTTGCTGGTCATTAAATAAGATGTTGTTATTGATTATTCATTATCAGTATAATGTTCATTAGGAAATAAATTTGGTAAGGGTTTTTAAAATATTTCAAATAAAAATATTTATTGATACGAGTCTTCAATGATCCATAAATCATTCAAACAAATCTACAATAAAATCTTGAATATAGTTTTCCCTATCCATAGAACTATAACATTTAATTTAGTAATGGATTCATATAAACAGAAACCCACTTTGTTATATTATATTCATAGGTAGTTAGTGTTGTTGATCTGTATTAATTTTAAACCTTTAAACATATAACTAAAGAATAGGAAAGGTAAAACAAAACAAATTATAAACAAATATACAATGATAAATGAAAAAGTTTCTAAATTATATTAGCACCTACGTCAATTATGCGAACTTTGACTATACGAATCGCATTTAATAATCTAAAAGGAAAATAGTTTTATTTTCCGCGGATAAACTAAAATTCAATCAGATAAGGGATTTAGGAGGTGATCAGTAGGCTGAGATACACGGCGTTGGATAATTAACGATTTCAGACTTTATAAAAAGCAAACCTACACTTTTAAGCATCGTGTAGATGCTGGAAAACGAATAAGAAATTGTTTCAAGTAAATCAATAAAGACAGCAAAAACAAAAAAAAGAAAATGCATTTTTAACTTGGATTTTGCAACAGCGTTTAATGTGATATCCAATTTCGGATTCAATTATTGTTAAAAATCTAAGATATTTGAGAATTAGTTAAAACGATTTAAAAAATAGCTTTAAAAAAGGGTTGTTTCTCCGATTTGCAAGTTATATAAAGTAATTAGTTGCACCATTAGTTCACAGAATTTTCAAAAAACCCAACGATCCGAATTTATTTGATAATCTGGACTCAAGAGATTACGATAATTTGATCTCTAATTTAACAAATTATAATTTGATATATACTTTGAAATGTGTAAATATATTGTAAATTATACACAGTGTTGTCTAGTAGCTAGGCATTAACATAAGGTAGGAATTGTTTATTGCTACTTCCCCGCTATAACACCTGAGGATAGATGTTTTAAAAACGACAATATTATGGAACTTTTCTGTCTCCAGTAGAGGGAACAACAGGGAACTACAATTCCCTTATAGTAACCAGAAAAACGTAATAGTTTATAAATGTCTAAAACACGTGTAGTAAATGGAGAAATTAATTTTTTTTAATAAATACAGACTATTGTTTAACTTGAGTGGATGATAAATAAATAACTTTTCACTAAGTTCACCGTTATTTTCGTTGAAGATATGCCATACAAATAATTTAACCTATAGAATCAATTCAACATTCTTTGAATGATTTACACAGAATGTGATTGCTGTAGATGATTATAAATATAAGGGATAATATCTCCTTACACGTTTTGTCTAATAAATGTCTTATATCTAATAGGCCTATGGAAGAAATAATTGATTAGCTCGTGTTTGTATCATGATGTGCTATTCTATATACCAATATCACCTACAAAATCCTTTATTTCTCACGTTCCCTATACTAAAAGTTAGTCAGAGTACAAAATTCGGTAAAATATATTGGGGAACTTGTAATCAAGGGAAATAAAAGCCCATTTTGAGAAATTGCCTAATAATTTTTGTCACGTACATTGAATGATTTTCACAATTCGTTTTGGTAGCATTATTAGCTAACAACAGTCCTATTTTGTTACTAGAGAAGCGCAATAGTTTACAATTGAAAAAAAAAATGTATATCGAGAACAAAGTTTTCTGCCTGGCAACTTCTCGTGCTGCTCCATTAATCTCACCTTTACCCCACCGATATTTACCTTCAGTTGTCTGACACTTCAATTTATTTATTACGAGTTATCAAGTTGTTTTCCCTTTCCAGTTTTACAATAATACCATTCTGGCTAATTGGTTTTGCGATATAATATACTATGAATGGCAATGCCATCCTTCTACAGTTTTTTTTGCTAGTAGAGTAGCTGTTTTCTATAAAATTGCCATATTACCGAGACACATGTTTGTTAAACAGGCTTGGTCAAAGTACTTAGATGTTATAGATCAATAATTTGTAGTTTGAAGAAAGTTTGCCATCAATTGTAAGAAAGACCTTTTCATTGTTCGATAAATATGTATTTTGTTGTTGCCACATCTTACGATGCCTAAAAGTTTCCTATTGATACAAGAGGCCATGGAATAGTGAATTATTCATGCCCTAACAAATCTTTGTAAAAGGTAAAAGCATTTTATATTGTTAACATATTTCACTACTTTCAATAGTAAAAAGTTAAAGTAATAGTTATACAAAATGTTTAATGAGTGAATTTAAAACGTTGCCAATTGAAGGTTAGCGTTTAAATAAAACTTAATATTATTATTAACGCATGATTAAAACTACATCGGGCAATGATCTTAGCCTTGTATTTACACATAGGCTCGTGAATTATGAGGTCTACATTCCGTAGCATGCTATAATTCTTTTTTCACCACTCTCTCTTTATTACAATTTTGGTTGTGTTCACTATAACTTTCTCCATCTCTTCATTCACATTTTCATTTCCTTCTGCTTCTCTCTCTGTCACTCTTTTTCTATTTCCATTTCTCTCTTACCAGTTTTACTCTTTCCCTCGTTATCTGTTTCCATCTCTTACTCTTCCTACCCGATTTACACTCTTTATGTTTCTCTCACTGCCAATATTTTACTGATTTATCCATATTGATTTTATTCTTGGGTACACATACAGCTTTATATTTAACCTTTTTCTCCATTGATGGTAGATCTTCCTAGTAAACATTTTAAATACTTCTGAGTTCAAACACATTTAAATTAAAGATAAACTCAAATACCAAAATGCTTGTTCCATTTGCTAAAATATACATAAAACTTATTATTTATACTACATAATTCACTATGTAAATATGGTTTAAACATGCCTTATGTCTTATTGTGTCACGGTAAATAATACTTAACAGTGGCTGAAACAAGAAGTAAGATATACAATATCAAGGGCACAAGGGTACAATATAATACCATGAATATATTGGAAACAACCCCAATACTACAAACATAATAAAAAATAACACAAAAATAATACAAGTTACTTAAGATTAGACTCTTATCTACTTTTCGATAACCATGTCATCATCATCATCAGAGGTCTTATTACAAAACTACAATCTAGCAAACAAGAAGCTAAAAATTAGAGCGACCCTAGAAGTCACTCTGATATTTAACTTCTTGTTTGCTATATTGTAATGTTTGATTTAGACCCCTCTGATGATAATAGCATTGTCATTGAAATGTAAGTAAGGGTTCAATCCTATGTAGCTTGTATTATTTGTTATTTTGCATATTGTTTTTGTAGTATTGGGGTTGTTTTAAATATTTTCGTTCTAAAGTAAGTTAGGGTAATATGTAATTATGAAATATGGCTAAACACATTGTTATAGGCAGAAAACATTGTCAATTTTTTTACTGCCTGAAGTGGCTTCAAGAGTCTAACAACTATAAAGGCTATTTGGTCGGCTATTTATATTGAATGTCAAAAATTTAGTATTTTTAAACAGTAAAATTTATTTCTATGAATGACGTTGTTCATGTGACTTAAATGACAAAATATGACAATATGCATTCCATGCCAAACAAGTAATCTGATGTTGGGCAGTTTAACAACTACCAAGTTCCCTTCTACAGAGATGAGACCTGACATCGTTGGTAAGCTGAAACTGTAGTCAAAAATTAGGCAATTAATTGAGGTACCTAGAAATACCAGGAAGCTAATTTGATCGCAGGTGGTACATCTCAGAGATAACCCAAGTATATAAATCAAATATCAATATAAAGTGAATATTAATATTTACACCGCGCGTCACATTACTACGTGCAACTAAAATATAATTTACGATAGCTGAATGCATGTTATAGTGAGGATAACGCACGAAAGTCATACAGAAAAATAAGTAAAATGAAATAATATCACCACTCACAAAATTAAACTAAAATATGTAAGTAAAAGCACAGGGACTATTATTGAAATCCAATGGACTAAGATAGTACATAGATCTCTCTTGTGTAAACAGTCCGTCAGGCAAAAACGAAATGGTTCCATGATTATGTAGTGATTAAATAATTTTGCTGTTAACAGAATTTGTTTCTATTGTAAATCAAATTATTGGAATATGGAATATTTAAATTGAACTATCATCTATTTCATTACTGACAGAAAGTGACACTTAATAATATTTGGGCACCATCAAAACGCATAAAATAAATTAATTTTATTACTTTCTAAGTAGATGAATATAAAATAAGGTTAAAAATAACGTTGTATTTGTAAGAGATTTAAACGCCGTGAGTGACGTTTAAGTTGGGATGTTTTGAGATTTATACCGGCCATCTTATAATCTCCGTAATTAGATCACACATCCGTTGAGAGGAGTTGCAAAATCTTAGTAAACTAAGAATTAATAATGACGATTCTAAAATTTTGTAAACTGTTACAATAAACGTACCCTGGCAAAAACCAACCAGGAACATTCTGCAGGTAGATAAAATAGGAAGAATTGGCAGTTTATAGCTTTGGGTCAATTCAGAAAATAATACTTTTCTTTTCAACTATTTACATAACCTTATTTACATGACGCTATTTTGACAATTCAACAGATTTTTATTATTTAATTGCAGAAATATGTATTTCTTTGCCAGGCTACAGTTATTGAGTCTATTTTTGGTAGTGTGACCTTGAATAATATTTAGTCAATAGTACATTATTATTATATCTAACAGACATTTGCACTAAACCTAAAGTTTGCGATCAGGGTATAACTAATTTAAATCACGACAAATTTTATCTCTTATAAATAAAGGAAATTTTTTTCGTTTTTTATGGATCTGGTCTTTGCCAAACAATATCTACAGAATACCATATTGATTTTAATGAAGGTTGGGATGAGAGAATTGAATGCGGACACCGGTAGGAGAAGTTGGGACAATATATTTGGGTAAACTATAAAACGAAGTACTTGTTACCAACCGTTGGTTGGTGTATGAATAAAGTATAAGCCTCTGAGTGAATTCTAAATATATGAATAAATTTGTTTACCAATAACACAATCACAACTACAACTAACGTTCCTTTCTTCCACTGTAGGTAACATATTTTCCCCCTATTTAACAAATTGACAATTAGATGGGATTGGAAATTAGAGTTATACATAATCTCATTGTCACGTCAGTATTTCGCGATTGTATATGTTTCCTACATAGAAATACAAGTTATAGTTTTACACTTCATTAAGTTTATCAAAGTGAAGACTATTCTCTGTCGCCGAAAAATATAGCCCTAAATCTTTGAATAAAGAAAAGCTAATCATTAGGAAATTATATAATAACTGTTTCTAGATTAGGAATTCGGCCCAAGAACTCATCATAAAATAACAGTAATTGTCCTATATAAACTCTGACATACAGGCGGCATTTCTAGACTTGCCAAATTTATCTTCGAAATTTCTGTTCAGAAAGAAAGAAATCAGCTGTAGCACTTTTAAAAAATATTTTAAATAATAATCCCTTGTCAGTGATAGTTTAACAGTAGATTGGACCAAATACATGTTTTTTTTCATGGAAACATTTAGTTTTGGTTATACGTAACTGATTTCATTAAACAAGTCCAAAATGTTTTCATTGTTATGATACATTACGAAAATATTTGAGAATATAAACATCTAAAGTTGTAAAACTATTCTCATATTTCAAAATTTGAAAGACATGTTGAAGTGCAGCTTTTCATTTGCCATTCTATAGGATAAACAAAGTATTAGGGCGCCTACTCAAGAGAGTGATGCTGTCAGTTTTGCTGCAAGGTGAGCTGTTAGGGGTCAGTTAGAGGGACCCAATAACATGCTCGCTAGTTGCGATGTAAGTTCATTCAAATAATGTGTCGTAATATTATTTAATAAAAGCATTTGCGGTTATCTCATGTTTACTTCGATAAATTTTTGTTTCTATAGAAAACCGTTGTAGATGTGGATGAGCTTATTTTTTATAGAGATTTAAAACAACTACCTACTCTGAGAATCTTTCCTTACAAACCTATATGTTTGGAAGGAGGAATATCTGTGCCTTACGTTAAGATACAATATATGTTACGTATAATACTGAATTATATTCACATTATTGTGGGAAAGGTACTCGCACTTTAGCAACACGCCTTGACGTATATAGGCTGATACGACGGAGAATTAGTACTCGCACTTTAGCAACCCGCCTTGAAGTATATAGGCTGATACGACGGAGAATTAGTACTCGCACTTTAGCAACCCGCCTTGACGTATATAGGCTGATACGACGGATAATTAGTACTCGCACTTTAGCAACCCGCCTTGACCTATATAGGCTGATACGACGGAGAATTAGTACTCGCACTTTAGCAACCCGCCTTGAAGTATATAGGCTGATACGACGGAGAATTAGTACTCGCACTTTAGCAACCCGCCTTGACGTATATAGGCTGATACGACGGAGAATTAGTACTCGCACTTTAGCAACCCGCCTTGAAGTATATAGGCTGATATGACGGAGAATTAGTATCAATAAGGCTGCAAGAAGAATTCCTCACAGTTAAAGTTTGTAGATCCAAGATGAACTAGAAAAGTGATTATTCTTGTTTGGAATCACCGTCAAAGTAATGAATTTTCTCGATTGAATTTTTATATGAATATGTTATTGAAATAAAATATAGAAAGATAACTATGTATTTAGGAATAATGTAAATATGTGTTTCGTTGGAAAATTTAATAATTCATTAAAACCTTCAACTACAATATCTCTACATTCTAACCACCCTCGTCCAGTTAGAGATGATTAAGCCTTAAAGTCCAAAATGACCATGTAGATTCCACATTGGGGGGTCAAATAAATCACTGTAGATAGTGGACGATAAATAAAGTTATACTGCAGCTTCCCATCCAATGTAATCCTCCATTAAAGTATACTTTTGATAATTTAACTGTTCAAGTTCTGCAAAATTGTATGGTTAAGACTCGCCGTAGCTCTACTGACCTTAAGGATTGTGTACACTAAAGACTTGAGCCAGATTGTAATCCTGCTTCCTAAAATAGAGCACAAAACTCGCTCTTAAAGTGATGCTATATTTGTAACTTATGCCTTGTACAATATTACTATAACAAATTAAACTACTTTTGAAAGTATTACAGAAACGCACATATATATGCAAGCATACAAAAATGTGAAATGATTTTACCGCAAAAATACACGTGAAGAGTATAAGCACAATAATAAACAGGTTTAATAATTATAATAACTAATTTATAATAATAATAGCAGAGTTATACAATGATAATTACAAGAAGAATGAAAAACATAATAAAACAGTTTTCATAATAACTGTTCTTAGTATTCTATTTTAGACATCATCAGGAAGTCTGATTTTATTATTACGTCACCACCTATAGACTGTTAGTTGTTCTCTTAAAGTTTAGTCGAAATATTTTATTTACAATTTGTATTTTTTTCTAAAGTTTGATAGTTCTCACGTTTGAGTTCGTCGGAAAATACCTAGCAATGTGGAATGACTCATAACTATAGTAAAGGTTATCTTTTTTAGTATATTTACAAATATTTCAAATTTGTTATTTAGCAAAGAAAATCTCCTGTGTGGAATTAAAAGGATCGACGTTTGCAAACAATTAGGAAAATGTTTTTTTCGTCTATTTTAAACTACGTGAATATTTCCATTCTATACTTCCTTAATACAAAGAATTTATTTATAAATAAGTAGTTACTAATACACAAATAATTAGAAAAAAACTGATTATTTTAAATAGGAAATAGGAGAAACGCTTGAATACCGTGTGTTTGCATTTAGAACTTTCTAAGCCTGTGCAATTATGAGCCTTTTTATGCAATTATAAACTCAATGTATTGACATGTATCGACTGTAGAACCGTGATTATATCTTAGAATGTTCCAGAAATAAAGAAAACATTTTCTGAAATATTGTGGGTCAAGAATAAAAATAAACTAATCTTCATTATGTCAGGGTTTACTTAAGGGATATTTTATATTCAACTCCATAAAAACTGTCTTGATTTTATGCGTAAATCGCCCAATTTATTTACTTTTTTGTACAGGTTTGATATGCAACTTAAATTATTAAATATTAGAAAGACATTTGAAATATGAACGTAAATCTAACGCTTTTCAAAATAACAGAATCCCGGTTTTTAATCTATCAAATGATACTTATAAACGTTTTAAGACGTTTTAAAGATAACTAAATATGTTTAGCTTCATTTACGAAAACAGATACTACAAATACTGCTAACTATAGTCCATTAGATAAAACATATGTCATAGTACTTAGATAATATAGCATGATAATATGTAAATAAATAGTATTACATAATTAAATAATATAAATGTATATATATATATATATATATATATATATATATATATATATATATATACATGTTGCATATTATTAATCTTAATATACAGTTATTATATTTACAAATTCAGACAAAATAAAGTAATTGAGATTGAATAAGTCCTGATGATTTGTTATTGGTGTTTCATGTAAAAAATTTGTTTTCGTATTATAAATGTTATTCTAGCTTTGAAGTGAGGACGACCGTTGTTATGTTAACCATTTCTTTTACTTTATAGGCTCTTTGTTAGTCTACAAAACTTTGTGGAGACATATTATAGAATGATTGGCAACTCATTTAAAAGTATTCATTTCAAACTTTATGATGGTTCTACCTACATACAGTTTCTTATTCGCTGAATAAAATATAGTAACAATTTCGTTACGAGTAAATTATTTAAGTAATGTATTGCTTAAATTTGTTTTAAGCTATCTGCGCTCAGTCGAAAATTATCTATGTGATCGATGGAATGTAATTAAGTACTATCACTGTAACTATAATACTTCAAGATATGAAAATGACTTCGATTGTAGATTCTTTGCCTGAAGAAAAACTAATTTCCGTTTCTAAGGAAACTAATAATCATAACATCAATTGTTGAGAAAAAAAATTTGT
The DNA here is from genome assembly GCA_036971475.1 of Prosapia bicincta. Taxonomy (NCBI): domain Eukaryota; kingdom Metazoa; phylum Arthropoda; class Insecta; order Hemiptera; family Cercopidae; genus Prosapia; species Prosapia bicincta. Next base: position 142,920,204 of record JBAIZL010000002.1, read on the forward strand.
ATTATTTACTAAAATTTTTACAGCACTACTAATTACAAATTTATAAGATTGAAAAGATGTAAAAGAAATACTATACTAGTGTTCTGTCAAGTTGAATAGACATATTTATCACCAGAGAAATGCTCTTTTATGAAAAAAGAAAAACTTGACTTAAAAATGAACCTTTCGCTAAAACAAGTTTCACAATAAAATGGATTTTTCACTAAAAAAGAAATAAATATCAATACAAAACATTTTTTTTCTTTAAAAAATTTAAATATGTCTAGCAAAAAGATAACAAGTATTCCCATATTGACATATTTAGAAATAACTTGTTTTCCCTCAGAACAGGTTTACATAATATGCAATAATTTTACTCAAACATACATTTCCCTTGATTTCAGGGTCAGGGGGTACATCATTTCCTGAACTTAGTGCAATCTAAATCCATCTACACTTCACCATACCTACTTGCAATTGCTTACAACGGGAATACATCCCTTTATCTACCTTATAGAGGATAAGTAAACTGTAAATATGCGACCCTCAATACTTGATACGTGGTCCCCTTTATGTATTACGTTAGGTTTTTGTCCTTGCATCAATGTTAGCTATTTCACAGCCTTCTCTCTTATAGGTCATTGTAAACTTAAAGATAGAATAAACATGAATGTAGATAAATAAAGACGAACAGCTGACCTACGTCAGGACCAGTATAGTAGTAAACTTTCCACCGGGTGTGCCATGCTTCATTAAGAGAACACGTTCAACTTTCGTGTCAACTACATTTATATAAAATCCATGCACTTGAAAAATTTATAACTAATAAATCCATTCAATCCATTTAGGATGACTTAAAATAAACCATAGATAAAGTAAAATATCTTTTACTTTCTATTCTTCTATTAAATAGTAATAATAATAACACTCATAATATATAGGCTATATATTAGGAATGGAACAAACTTTAAGTAGTTAATTATAATAATTTCCTGATATGATTAAAAGAAAAGTCATCGAAACGAGTATGAGATAAATGTATATACATATTTATAGTTTCACTCCTTCTTCTCATTATTTAATAAATATCAATAATAACAAGTATAGCTCTAAATCTATATATGTATTTAAAGGTAGTTAAAACTATATGTAAAAAATAATTTTTGTTCTACTTTCGGATCGACTTTATTTCTATTCTCTTTTGTCGTCAAAGATTTATTTTTCTGAAAACATTTCTCCTATTCTGGCGTAGAAGCAGAAGGTAGGGAATTCAAAACTAATGAATATGTATATGTTCACCAATAGGACGGCCCTTCAAAGTCAGATTCAATGAGTAATATTTAGAGATTTATTTTAAGTAATTTCCACGAAAACAGCAAACACGAACGTGAGGTAATCGTTTGCTTCAAAATGCCTCTTTCTCTACAAGTGTATTGATTGAATCCGTTACAAAAAATTGAACGTACGCTCCGAAATTAATCACTAATATTTAAGTTATTTTTGATATACAAATAATAGACAGAACCCATTTTTCTATCGTTCTTCAAATATGTTTTGTCATTATGACAGTGTCTCAAGCTAATCATAATCTTTATCTTTTTATTCCATCACATGTTATTTCGATCCAGTTTTGAGCTTCAATAAAGGTAACTTTATAAATAATTGGTATTTCTGTGCAATAAGTTTCATGAATAATGTTATGGAACGGTAACATCCTGCACCATGAAGGAGAGGTTCTAGGGGCCTCATCCGCCTATGTATGTCTGTAATAATATTGTAAATGTGATACTGTATGTAATATCTTCATCTGTCATTTACTCCTCAAAGTTTCTTAACTATCTGTAAGTATGTGTGTGTTTGTGTGTTGTGTGTGTATTTGTGTGTCGTGTGTATATTTATGTGTATGTGTGTCTATATACATGCTTGCGAGACTGCGTGCGTGTGCGTGTGTGTGTGTGTGTGTGTGTGTGTGTGTGTGTGTGTGTGTGTGTGTGTGTGTGTGTGTTTGTGTGTGTGTGTTAATGTGTGTGTGTGTGTGTTTAGGTGTTTGCGTGTTTAGGCATGTTACCTCACAATTGATACATTTTATATTAGTTTCCCTAGAAGTTTTTCCTCGGCTGAAGTTGAAAACAACTAAATTGGTTTCCTGCAAATCGTAACAAAGTTGCAGTGTTTCTCTAAATGATGACGTGAGGATACAGTTATGCGCCTTGTTGAAATAACTAATATGGCTACTTGCAAAAGTGTCAAACCTTGTGGAAAATAAGTTCTCAGTTACAGCATCAACGATAAAATTCGCAAAATTAAATATATACTAAGGTACAAAGATACAGCGAAACAGTTTTTAACGCTAACTATCGTAATAGTTCTAAATACAAACTGGTTCGAATCAAGATAATTTATAAGTATGTGGCATTAAAGTTGTTTGTAAATAGATTGAAACAAATAATTATAATATCTATGGCCTCTCACACATTCTGTCAAAATTTATGTTCTGGAAAAGGGTGTGTTTGGAACAACACATCAAAACCAGAGTTTTGAATATGTAAGAATCGTTAATGCGCTCTGTGTGTGTGTGTGTGTGTTCGAAGATTTCCGTTATCAGTATTTCCAAGAATATTAAATAAATACCTAAGGCTTTGATTATACGATTTAGAGCAGCAACTGAAAAAGTAAATCCCTCTTTGACAATTTTCTGCGTGGCTATTAGAGGGAATGTTTTTAGCCCGTAACCTGTGTGTCATAGTTTGTGGAACTATAAAGTCGGTTGTTGAGCATACGCTCGTCATAAAGTCGAAGCTCCTACATATTCTGTTCGAATAGCCAGGAGTAAACCTTCAGATCTAACCTTTCCATCAGCCTAAAATTTGCATCCCCACTATATTGCACGAATCTTTTTCTATTTACACGGATTTTACTATACAGTAAGAAATATATTTAATTCGTAGTATAGCATAATGATATATTACAAGTTATAGTACATTGTAATGTAAGGGGGCTCTAATATGGAGAGTTTTCTGCTCCTTTCGATGGCGGTCTAACAATACGTAGATTATTACTGTAACAATTACGTATTTTAATATTAGTTTCTTTTGAAACGAACCTATTTTTATTTCGGCTCAAGTTGAAAACAACTACAACGGTTTAATACTGCTAAATTGGTTCATTTAATTATTTTGAACAGTGAGTAAATAATTTTATTTTTACATTTAAATAAAGATATTTTGAAGTATTTCATACAATTAAAATGTGTTTAATATTCTTTAATCACCAAGTAAGTAAGTACGCAATTATACAAGTTACACAGTATTTAGCCTACTCTTCTATTCACACATAACATCTTTATTATTCGGAATAGTATTTTCTTACTCCGTATAATATGACTAGGTGTTTGTAGCTTAAATTTATTTCCAATAATTCTATTCACTCTATGTTTACTGTTAGTAACATATTACTATGCTATATACTATACCTACGCTATACTTATGCTATATGTAATGCTTTATTAAACCTTTTATCTTTACAGAAACTCCTGCGATTAACAAATAAGTAAATAAACCTTGGATGAAAACGTTGTGAAAACAAAGGTCTATTGCTTTCACGTGAACCTGAGGGATGGAACTATACAAAGGCGTCCCAGATAAGGGGAAAACGTCTACGATAAAACATTATAGATCGGATTATTTTGTTTTTATTTGTATAGTATATTTTGAATCTAAGTTTATTTATTTATGCAATATTTACCTTATTTTTACTTTACATAATTTCTATGTATTATTTTATGTATTTTGTATTAATTTATATTCTTGTTTGTGTTTGTAACTGTTTTTATTAATAAAGGAATCCATTATCTATTGGTTAAAAAATGTTGAAGCCAATTATGGCGTTCTTGTACAACACAAGTTACAAGTATTGGCCAATACTGGTTTACGTTATGTGTCTCTATTTAAAGCGAGCAGAGCGCCTGGGATTCCTGATATGATGTTATTCTTGTGGAACGGAATTGCAAGTGAAGCTATCCAATTTTAATTCCATATAATTAACAAATACAAAGGTAATATATGACTTTATAGTGACACTGGTTTTAATGCCAAATATCGTCAGAGATATATATAAAGAAGCAAGCCGATCGTGCATTTTTTCAGAAAAGAAACATAGCTTTACTTCGACTGAAAAAGAGAATGGTTTCTGATTTTAATATGTCTGCCTTATATTTCTTAATATAGTTATAAATAGATTGCAATTGAATTACTTTATTATTCAATTATATCTCATTCATTTTCTTCAACTCGGCTTTTTCGTAAAGGCTCCATTCCCCTCTTGACTATATTACATTTCCCTTGCTGTTTTTCTAAATGAAGTTCACCGTTTGTTATAATTCTTTACTTTACAAGACATGGCTTCCCAATGTAGCATTGCTCTTGTTGTTAGCTTTGAGCGTCTATTTCATAAAGTATATTAGAACTCGGTTTAACTTTTAAAAGTCGGTTGAACAGCTAAGATTGTTAAAATTATTATTCAATTTAGTTCATTAAAGGTATTCTTGTTTTTAAAATATTTTTAATTTATTAACTATATTACAAGAAAACATATCACCATATTTAATATATATATATATATATATATATATATATATATATATATATATATATATATATATATATATACAGAAATAAGACAATTTACAAATACAAGAATAATTTGCTGAATATACAATTCAAGGCTTTTCGTTTGCAAACAGTACCAACATCATCAGGAATACTCTGCAGTATTCCGGAAGATGTTGGTACTGTTTTCCAACGAAACGCTTTGAATTGTATATTCAATAAATTATTCTTGAATTTGTAAATTTACTTATTTCTTTATATATTTAGTGTGTGTGTAATTGTAAATTTATTCCGGGTTTCTCTGTAAATTTAAATGTATGACTTTTACTTGACTGAAGTCGTGTTTTTACAAAATGTAACGAGTTTTACCCTAACAGTACCCAACAGTAGGGTTATTGTAGTACTTAAATTCCATACTAACTAGGGTAAAGCAATTAGAGCTAGCACCAATGGAAGAATATCTTGTTTGGTCATCGTGTGTTGAAAACGTCAAATAGTATTAGAAATTCTCTTTGATAATTTATATCTTTTTACTTGCACTTTCTATTTAAATTATTGTTGGTAACAGTTGAAAGTTTTGTTGACTTAATCAACTTCAACTTAATAAATTGTATGTGTATTAGTGAAATTAAGAGACAAGGAGCTTGGATAGCAGGTGTTTTAATCGGAAGCCTGACGACTGCGTCTTGGAACTGGGTAATCTCTGTTATCACTTTATTATCGTATTTTATGACTTGGATAATTGGTTTAGGTTTAAATCTAAATACAAGATAAGAGAAATGGCACCATGGTAATGGCACTATGGTATTTTTAAAAAAGAATAAACTAAAGGTCATGAATTATTTTGATTGTCTAAGATCCCTAAAAGGCCGTACGTCTACGTACTGAAGAGCAATGTAGGATTATATACCAAAGAAAGTCCTAAAATTGCCATTTATGCTGTTTCAAACAAACAGATGTGTAAAAACCATCTTTAAATAAATACTGCATATCTTAAGTAACACTGATATACCAGTAAAAACCGAGGATATTCAGGACAACCTCTTGCACCAACTAGTCAACTACTATTTGTATAGTATATTTTGAATCTAAGTTTATTTATTTATGTAATATTTACCCTATTTTTACTTTACCTAATTTCTATGTATTATTTTATGTATTTTGTATTAATTTATATTGTTGTTTGTGTTTGTAACTGTTTTTATTAATAAAGGAATCTATTATCTATTGGTTAAAAAATGTTGAAGCTTATTATGGCGTTCTTGTACAACACAAGTTACAAGTATTGGCCAATACTGCATTAGGTTATGTGGGTCTATTTCAAGCGAGCAGAGCGCCTGAAATTCATGAAATTATGTTATTCTTGAGGAACGGAATGGCGAGTAAAACTATCCAAGTTTTAATTCCATATAATTAACAAATACAAAGATAATATATGACTTTATAGTGGCACTGGTTTCAATACTAAATATCGTCAGAGATCTTTTGTAAAGATGCAACCCGAACGTGCTGTTTTCAGAAAAGAATTATAGCTTTACTACGACTGAAAAAAAATGCTTTCTGATTTTAATATGTTTGACTTATGTTTTTTTAATATAATTATAAATGGATTGCATTTGAATTACTTTTAATTCAGTTATATTTCACTCCTTTTCTTCAACTCGACTTTTTCTTAAAGGTCTCATTTCCCTCTTGACTCTATTATATTTTCCTAGCTGTTTTATTAAATAAAATTCACGATTTTATATAATTCTTTACTTTGCAAAACATGGCTTCCCAATGTAGCATTGCTTTTGATGTTAGCTTTGAGCGTCTATATCATAAAGTATGATTAGAACTCGGCTTAACTTTTAAAAGTCGATGGGACATCTAAGATTGTTAAAATCATGCAAATTTGTATAAATGAGTTCCAAAATATAACCATCAATGATTTGTTTCGATGAGGAAACATACTGTATACAAAGGAAAAAAGTTACATACATGGCCCCTACTGGGTTTATGCTAACTATCGAAAGCATTCGATTCGAAAGTTAGCAATAGCAACTTGCTTGTTATTTGAAGGAAGTAATTTATTTATGATGGATGAAGGATATGACACAGATTCTGCTCATATTTTGTACACAATAGTATCTATGGTGAAAAGATTGAAAGAAATGCATTCATTTATCTACCATCTCACACTCATTCTGCCTAATCTCTGTTCATCGTAACGTATCTCATCTCTCCTCATATTACTAGAGTCACGCTTATTTACTTTGTAGAAACGGGTCTTCCTATATTTAGACGTGGGCAATTGGGTGTTGTTTCAGATTGTTTTGTAATTTTCAAACGATGTGTGTTATTAATGTTCTTACTCTCGCCATTTGCCATTTATGGTTTAATATCTGGTCCCGTCCTTCACTATGTTAACTAATTGCTCTATCTATATTTGTTTCATGTTTATCCTGGCTTCTAAACATCTTGCCAAACGTTCATGCAACTATATCGTCAGTAGTATCACAAATGATAGTATAATGTCAGTAGTATTTTTCTTTATCTCAATACATTAATCTATTAAACATGATCGAGAAGTTTATATATATATATACATATCTTTGAAGTCCAAATAATTCTTTTTCGGTTCCCTCTATTAGTTCACACTCTCCTTACATACAATGTATATTGTTCACATTTGAAACCCTTAATAAAATACTATTTATTCATCCACTCAAGTTAAAATACGTTCTTTTAAAACTTGTATAGGGTAACACTTTATGTGAATACAGTTTTGTTTCCAAATTTAATTTCAATAATTAAATTTAATGAATTCTTTTAGTTTTATATGGGAAGAAAACGTTTTATGAATAGGTCAAGTTGTGCAATATAGTTATTTCATCCCATTTTAATTAAAATAGGTGATAACCTATGATGTTTAAGCAACTAATTGTATGGTATACGTTATGTGGTAGAACAGCTGTTTTAACGAATTTATATATATATATATATATATATATATATATATATATATATATAGCCTGTATATTTATTTATATATATTTATATTTAATTCCAGATGTGAATCGATCCCCATGCATTTCCCCAAGCTAGAAACGAGATAGGATACCTTAATTAGGTTCATTTTAAAGTTTGAGGACTACAAACAATGGGAAAACTATCATTTGGAAATGGTGTGCAATAGAAATTTTGGTAAAGGTAGTTAAGAAATATGCAGTAAACTGAATTAAATGGATACAAAAAAACCATTGTTTACCAACAAATGTTATTGGGATTCTAGCAAAAAATGTATTGGTATTTATATCACACTATAAATATATTATTCAAACTAATAAAAAGTATTTAACAGTGAGTATTTAATTTTACTGTAATAAATAGCCACCAACAATTGCTGCTACGGGCCCCTAGTTATAAAATAAATTTATGTTAGTTATTAAATAAAAATTAACTAAATTAATTTGTTTTTTTATTGACCTAAGTATACATTGATTTTAAACTAGTTCTGTTTAATTTACTTGTTTTCTAACTAGTTCATACCGCACTGAGTCATAGTGGTTATACATGTTGTATTGAAACAGAATGTTTATTAACTTCAGAGTAAAGGGCTCTATATAAATACAAAAACATCTCTTTATTACATTGAAAGGAGGGATTTAGTCTACTCTATAATGTAAATAATGTTTATATGTAGACTATACTTTATGCCTCTAATAGGCTTTCCTTTTTTTTAAATAATTTTCTTTGGTAATATGGTAGTAATGTATTAGTGTAGGACTGTTGTTTCTCAATAACCTCATCAGTTCATTGCTGTTATAACATTATATTTACTGTTACTGATTAGGAGGAACAACTTAAAAACTAAACTAATCTATACCTACTCTTTAGGAGACGCCTTTGAAATCCAATACGTAAGGACTGTGCTACATTGCTTACAAGTTACTATTTAGCAGGGTTATTTTGCTTGTTATGATAAGTTTAGACCATTTAAAACAAAAATAGAGAAAGTAAATATTACATAAATACCAACCAAAACGTAACATAAAATGTCTAACAAACACAAAGCGCAATCACTAAACGGTAAATACTGAAATTAACAGTTATCAATAGTATTCGTAAGTCAAAGTAGACAATTAAAACCAAGCAAATCATTAACAATATATAAGTAAATAAAATAAAATTACAACATAAAAGAGCATTTGTAATTATAAATTATTGATGCAAACACTGAGGCATCTATAGGACTTGAAAATTTCTTCTAAAGAACCCATTTGAATCCAGGATCGCTATCCTATGCGGCGCTGTCAGCCATTCGGATCAAGTTTCGCCCATCCTATGCGGCACTGTCACAGCAATTCGGATCTAAGCAGCGACTCCCAGGCAGCCTTAGTCCAGGCAGACTGCCACGTGCAGTAGTAATGCATTTTATTCCTGGCTGTAACTGATTGTAACTATCTACTGTTTAAGGTTTATTTCACGTTTGTTAAAATTGAATTAGTAATATTTTGTAATTGCAGCTGTTCTAGTTATTAGTTATACTAAGGACTCGTCATTTTCATTGGTAAACAACGACATTAAGATAACAACTACAACAAACTAAAGGTGACATCGTGACTGTACTGCTTGCGGAGGGGTTTCCTGAGGATTGTCATTGCATATATGTCGCTTGCCAGTCTTTCTCCTAAGTTATAGATCATTATGCTATTGCATCTATTCGAGGCCAAAGGTGAAAGTCCAACAGTTTGGAACGTTTTCTGGAGCACCTCCAAGTTGACTAGTTGGTGCAAGAGGTTGTCCTGAATATCCTCGGTTTTTACTGGTTTATCAGTGTTACTTAAGATATGCAGTATATATTTAAAGATGGTTATTACACATCTGTTTGTTTGAAACAGCATAAATGGCCATTTTAGGACTTTCTTTGGTATATAATCCTACATTGCTCTTCAGTACGTAGACGTACGGCCTTTTAGGGATCTTAGACAATCAAAATAATTCATGACCTGTAGTTTATTCTTTTTTAAAAATACCATAGTGCCATTACCATGGTACCATTTCTCTTATCTTGTATTTAGATTTAAACCTAAACCAATTATCCAAGTCATAAAATACGATAATAAAGTGATAACAGAGATTACCCAGTTCCAAGACGCAGTCGTGAGGCTTCCGAGTAAAACACCTGCTATCAAAGCTCCTTGTCTCTTAATTTCACTAATACACATACAATTTATTAAGTAGAAGTTTATTAAGTCAACAAAACTTTCAACTGTTACCAACAATAATTTAAATAGAAAGTGCAAGTAAAAAGATATAATTTATCAAAGAGAATTTCTAATACTATTTGACTTTTTCAACACACGATGACCAAACAAGATATTCTTCCATTGGTGCTAGCTCTACTTACTTTACCCTAGTTAGTATGGAATTTAAGTACTACAATAACCCTGCTGTTGGGTACTGTTAGGGTAAGACTCGTTAGATTTTGTAAAAACACGACTTCAGTCAAGTAAAAGTGATACATTTAAATTTACAGAGAAACCCGGAATAAATTTACAATTACACACACACCAAATATATAAAGAGATAAGTAAATTTACAAATTCAAGAATAATTTATTTAATATAAAATTCAAAGCGTTTCGTTGGAAAACAGTACCAACATCTTCCGGAATACAGCAGAGTATTCCTGATGATGTTGGTACTGTTTGCAAACGAAAAGCTTTGAATTGTATATTCAGTAAATTATTCTTGTATTTGTAAATTGTCTTATTTCTGTATATATATATGTGTGTGTATATATATATATATATATATATATATATATATATATATATACATATATTAAATATGGTGATATGTTTTCTTGTAATATAATTAATAAATTAAAAATATTTTAAAAACAAGAATACTTTTAATGAATTAAATTGACTAATAATTTTAACAATCTTAGCTGTTCAACCGACTTTTAAAAGTTAAGCCGAGTTCTAATCATACTTTATGAAATAGACGCTCAAAGCTAACAACAAAAGCAATGTTACATTGGGAAGCCAAGTCTTGTAAAGTAAAGAATTATAACAAACGGTGAACTTTATTTAGAAAAACAGCAAGGAGAATGTAATATAGTCAAGAGGGGAATGGAGCCTTTAAGAAAAAGCCGAGTTGAAGAAATTGAATGAGATATAATTGAATAATAAAGTAATTCAAATGCAATCCATTTATAATTATATTAAAAAATATAAGGCAGACATATTAAAATCAGAAACCATTCTCTTTTTCAGTCGAAGTAAAGCTATGTTTCTTTTCTGAAAAAAAAGCACGATCGGGTTGCTTCTTTATAAATATCTCTGACGATATTTAGCATTAAAACCAGTGTCACTATAAAGTCATATATTACCTTTGTATTTGTTAATTATATGGAATTAAAATTTGGATTGCTTTACTTGCAATTCCGTTCCACAAGAATAACATCACATCAGGAATCCCAGGCGCTCTGCTCGCTTTAAATAGAGACACATAACGTAAACCAGTATTGGCCAATACTTGTAACTTGTGTTGTACAAGAACGCCATAATTGGCTTCAACATTTTTTAACCAATAGATAATGGATTCCTTTATTAATAAAAACAGTTACAAACACAAACAACAATATAAATAATACAAAATACATAAAATAATACACAGAAATTAGGTAAAGTAAAAATAAGGTAAATATTACATAAATAAATAAACTTAGATTCAAAATAAACTGTACAAATAAAAACAAAATAATGCGATCTATAATGTTTTATCGTAGACGTTTTCCCCTTATCTGGGACGCCTTTGTATAGTTCCATCCCTCAGGTTCACGTGAAAGCAATAGATGTTTGGTTTCACAACGTTTTCATCCAAGGTTTATTTACTTATTTGTTAGTCGCAGGAGTTTCTGTAAAGATAAAAGGTTTAATAAAGCATTACATATAGCATAAGCATAGTATATAGCATAGTAATATGTTACTAACAGTAAACATAGAGTGAATAGAATTATTGGAAATAAATTTAAGCTACAAACACCCAGTCATATTATACGGAGTAAGAAAATACTATTCCGAATAATAAAGATGTTATGTGTGAATAGAAGAGTAGGCTAAATATTGTGTAACTTGTATAATTGCATACTTACTTACTTGGTGATTAAAGAATATTAAACACATTTTAATTGTATGGAATCCTTCAAAATATCTTTATTTAATCGTAAAAATCTAATTATTTAGTCACTCTACAAATTAATTAAATGAACAAATTTAGCAGTATTAAACCGTTGTAGTTGTTTTCAACTTGAGCCGAAACAAAATTAGGTTTGTTTCTAAGGAAACTAATATTAAAATACGTAATTGTTATAGTAATAATGTACGTATTGTTAGACCGCCATCGAAAGGAGCAGAAAATTAAATATAATTCTTACTATATAGTAATATCCGTGTAAATAAAAAAAGATTCTTGCAATAAAGGGGAGATTCAAATTTTACGCTGACGGAAGTGTTAGTTAATACATCTGTATGTTAACTTCCTGGCTTTTCGAACGGAATATGTAAACCCGTAGACCTTATGACGAGGTATGTTTAACTACCGATTTTGTAGATTCACAAACGTTCAACATGCAGATTACGGGCCAAAACGTTCCCTCTAATAGTCACCAAGAAAATTACCAATGAGGGATCTGCTTTTTCAGCTGCTGCTTTAAATCGTATAATCAAAGCTTTAGGGATTTATTTAATATTCTTGGAACTACTGATAACAGATATCTTCACACACACACACACACACACACACACACACACACACACACACACACACACACACACACACACACACACACACACACACACACACACACACACACACACACACACACACACACACACACACACACACACACACACACACACACACACACACACACACACACACACACACACACACACACACACACACACACACACACACACACACACACACACACACACACACACACACACACACACACACACACACACACACACACACACACACACACACACACACACACACACACACACACACACACACACACACACACACACACACACACACACACACACACATACACACACACATACACATACACACACACACACACACATAGAGCGTATTAACGATTCTTACATATTCAAAACACTGTTGTTGTTGTGTTGTGTCAACAACACCCTTCTCCAGAACAAAGATTTAGACAGAATGTGTGAGAGACAATTGATAAAATAATAATAAACAGAAGACATTGGTTTCGATCTATTCACAAACAACTTCAATGCCACACAACTGTTCCCAACTTAGATAAATTAGCTTCTCTTATTTAAGAGGCTTGATTCGATTACCAGTTTATAATTAGAACTATTACGATATCGTTAAACACATGCATCTTTGTACCTTAGTATATATTTAATTTTGCGAATTTTATCGTTGATGCTGTAACTGAGAACTTATTTCCTACAAGGTTTGACATTTTTTCAAGTAGCCATATTAGTTGATATTTCAACAAGCCACATGACTGTAGTCTCACGTCATCATTTAGAGAAACACTTCAACTTTGTCACGATTTGCAGGAAACCAATTTAGTTGTTTTCAACTTCAGCCTGGGAAAAACTTCTAGGGAAACTAATATAAAATGTATCAATTGTGAGGTAACATGCCTAAACACGCAAACACCTAAACACACACACACACACACACGCAGGTGCGCACGCACGCATACAGACACACACACACACACACACACACATATAAACAGAGAGCCGAGGAAAGTTGAGGAGTTAATGACCGATAAAGATATTACGCACAGTTTCACGTCAACAATACGTTATTACAGACCTACATAGGCGGAAGCATCTCCTAGAGCCTCTTTTCCACGTTGCATGATGTTACCGTTCCGTAACATCAATCATGAAACCTATCCCACTGAAATACTAATTATTTATAAAATTACCTTTAGAGAAGGTCAAAACTGGATCGAAACAATATGTGATAGAAGAAAAAGATAAAGATTATCATTAGCTTGGGAAACTGTCGTAATAACAAAACATATTTGTAGAACGATCAAGAAATGGTTTCTGTCTTTTATTTGTATTTGTTTTAGTTAAACTAATCTTCTCATATTTAACAAGGTGATGCAGTTACTGCTTGACAAATTATTTCCAGGCAGTAGTCAATGTTAAAGACGATTTGCATAAATTTTTCTTCAACATTTTCGCTTTTAACATATTTAGTGTACGGGTAATCTTTATAACGCTTTTATTTTATATTTTTATTCAGTTACATTAAGAGTTTTTTCACTTGTTGGGAAAAAGTATGTGCATTATGAGGCGACATACCTAGTACTACTGTCGGGGAAAATAATGAGTCAGGTTTGGTTTCTTCTTTGTAAAGTATAACGCTTATACATGAAACCATTAATTTGTCTAGTTAACATCGTGAGGTAATAACTAATGGAGAATCTAGTAAACTATTACCATACTGAAATAACAAACCAAGTATAACACAAGAGAACGGGTAAATCGGAATTACTATCCACTTCTTCTGTCTCAAAATATAAGCAGCAAGTCAATGTTGGTTTATTATCATTATGATTATTTATTATTGGAACATTCAAATATAGAATCCCATTATTTTCAAACATAAATTATATTTTAATTGTTTTCACTTACAGAAAATTAAAAAATTTAATAAGTCGAATATACGTTTTTACATCACACTGCACCACTTTGTTAGCTCCCCTTCTACCCTTCCAATTACCCACAACAGACGAGTTTTATACTCAGTACTGACTTACATAACCAAACTGTAAGAATTAGACTAAAGGTAATGCTGATAGGGGATACACCGTATACCTTGTTACACTAGCGTCTGCCTGCCTTACGTTCTCAAACCTAGGTCTATATTTGTAAGAAACAAACAGCTAAACTAACAACTTAAACTAATCTATAATACGTTTCTACATCACACTGCACCACTTTATTAGCTCCCATTCTACCCTTCCAATTACCCACAACAGACGAGTTTTATACTCAGTACTGACTTACATAACCAAACTGTAAGAATTAGACTAAAGGTAATGCTGATAGGGGATACACCGTATACCTTGTTACACTAGCGTCTGCCAGCCTTACGTTCTCAAACCTAGGTCTATATTTGTAAGAAACAAACAGCTAAACTAACAACTTAAACTAATCTATAATACGTTTCTTCATCACACTGCACCACTTTGCTAGCTCCCCTTCTACCCTTCCAATTACCCACAACATACGAGTTTTATACTCAGTACAGACTTACATAACCAAACTGTAAGAATTAGACTAAAGGTAATGCTGATAAGGGATACACCGTATACCTTGTTACACTAGCGTCTGCCTGCCTTACGTTCTCAAACCTAGGTCTATATTTGTAAGAAACAAACAGCTAAACTAACAACTTAAACTAATCTATAATACGTTTCTACATCACACTGCACCACTTTGCTAGCTCCCCTTCTACCCTTCCAATTACCCACAACACACAAGTTTTATACTCAGTACTGACATACATAACCAAACTGTAAGAATTAGACTAAAGGTAATGCTGATAAGGGACACACCGTATACCTTGTTACACTAGCGTCTGCCTGCCTTACGTTCTCAAACCTAGGTCTATATTTGTAAGAAACAAACAGCTAAACTAATCTATAATACGTTTTTTCATCACACTGCACCACTTTGCTAGCTCCCCTTCTACCCTTCCAATTACCCACAACACACCAGTTTTATACTCAGTACTGACTTACATAACCAAACTGTAAGAATTAGACTACAGGTAATGCTGATAAGGGATACACCGTATACCTTGTTACACTAGCGTCTGCCTGCCTTACGTTCTCAAACCTAGGTCTATATTTGTAAGAAACAAACAGCTAAACAAACAACTTAAACTAATCTATAATACGTTTCTACATCACACTGCACCACTTTGCTAGCTCCCCTTCTACCCTTCCAATTACCCACAACACACAAGTTTTATACTCAGTACTGACATACATAACCAAACTGTAAGAATTAGACTAAAGGTAATGCTGATAAGGGACACACCGTATACCTTGTTACACTAGCGTCTGCCTGCCTTACGTTCTCAAACCTAGGTCTATATTTGTAAGAAACAAACAGCTAAACTAACAACTTAAACTAATCTATAATACGTTTCTACATCACACTGCACCACTTTGCTAGCTCCCCTTCTACCCTTCCAATTACCCACAACACACAAGTTTTATACTCAGTACTGACATACATAACCAAACTGTAAGAATTAGACTAAAGGTAATGCTGATAAGGGACACACCGTATACCTTGTTACACTAGCGTCTGCCTGCCTTACGTTCTCAAACCTAGGTCTATATTTGTAAGAAACAAACAGCTAAACTAATCTATAATACGTTTTTTCATCACACTGCACCACTTTGCTAGCTCCCCTTCTACCCTTCCAATTACCCACAACAGACGAGTTTTATACTCAGTACTGACTTACATAACCAAACTGTAAGAATTAGACTAAAGGTAATGCTGATAAGGGATACACCGTATACCTTGTTACACTAGCGTCTGCCTGCCTTACGTTCTCAAACCTAGGTCTATATTTGTAAGAAACAAACAGCTAAAGTAACAACTTAAACTAATCTATAATACGTTTCTTCGACACACTGCACCACTTTGCTAGCTCCCCTTCTACCCTTCCAATTACCCACAACTTACGAGTTTTATACTCAGTACAGACTTACATAACCAAACTGTAAGAATTAGACTAAAGGTAATGCTGATAAGGGATACACCGTATACCTTGTTACACTAGCGTCTGCCTGCCTTACGTTCTCAAACCTAGGTCTATATTTGTAAGAAACAAACAGCTAAACTAACAACTTAAACTAATCTATAATACGTTTTTACATCACACTGCACCACTTTGTTAGCTCCCCTTCTACCCTTCCAATTACCCACAACACACGAGTTTTACACTCAGTACTGACTTACATAACCAAATTGTAAGAATTAGACTAAAGGTAATGCTGATAGGGGATACACCGTATACCTTGCTACACTAGCGTCTGCCTGCCTTACGTTCTCAAACCTAGGTCTATATTTGTAAGAAACAAACAGCTAAACTAACAACTTAAACTAATCTATAATACGTTTCTACATCACACTGCACCACTTTGCTAGCTCCCCTTCTACCCTTCCAATTACCCACAACACACCAGTTTTATACTCAGTACTGACTTACATAACCAAACTGTAAGAATTAGACTAAAGGTAATGCTGATAAGGGATACACCGTATACCTTGTTACACTAGCGTCTGCCTGCCTTACGTTCTCAAACCTAGGTCTATATTTGTAAGAAACAAACAGCTAAAGTAACAACTTAAACTAATCTATAATACGTTTCTTCATCACACTGCACCACTTTGCTAGCTCCCCTTCTACCCTTCCAATTACCCACAACTTACGAGTTTTATACTCAGTACAGACTTACATAACCAAACTGTAAGAATTAGACTAAAGGTAATGCTGATAAGGGATACACCGTATACCTTGTTACACTAGCGTCTGCCTGCCTTACGTTCTCAAACCTAGGTCTATATTTGTAAGAAACAAACAGCTAAACTAACAACTTAAACTAATCTATAATACGTTTTTACATCACACTGCACCACTGTGTTAGCTCCCCTTCTACCCTTCCAATTACCCACAACACACGAGTTTTACACTCAGTACTGACTTACATAACCAAATTGTAAGAATTAGACTAAAGGTAATGCTGATAGGGGATACACCGTATACCTTGCTACACTAGCGTCTGCCTGCCTTACGTTCTCAAACCTAGGTCTATATTTGTAAGAAACAAACAGCTAAACTAACAACTTAAACTAATCTATAATACGTTTCTACATCACACTGCACCACTTTGCTAGCTCCCCTTCTACCCTTCCAATTACCCACAACACACCAGTTTTATACTCAGTACTGACTTACATAACCAAACTGTAAGAATTAGACTACAGGTAATGCTGATAAGGGATACACCGTATACCTTGTTACACTAGCGTCTGCCTGCCTTACGTTCTCAAACCTAGGTCTATATTTGTAAGAAACAAACAGCTAAACTAACAACTTAAACTAATCTATAATACGTTTCTACATCACACTGCACCACTTTGCTAGCTCCCCTTCTACCCTTCCAATTACCCACAACACACAAGTTTTATACTCAGTACTGACATACATAACCAAACTGTAAGAATTAGACTAAAGGTAATGCTGATAAGGGAAACACCGTATACCTTGTTACACTAGCGTCTGCCTGCCTTACGTTCTCAAACCTAGGTCTATATTTGTAAGAAACAAACAGCTAAACTAATCTATAATACGTTTTTTCATCACACTGCACCAGTTTGCTAGCTCCCCTTCTACCCTTCCAATTACCCACAACAGACAAGTTTTATACTCAGTACTGACTTACATAACCAAACTGTAAGAATTAGACTAAAGGTAATGCTGATAAGGGATACACCGTATACCTTGTTACACTAGCGTCTGCCTGCCTTACGTTCTCAAACCTAGGTCTATATTTGTAAGAAACAAACAGCTAAACTAACAACTTAAACTAATCTATAATACGTTTTTACATCACACTGCACCACTTTGCTAGCTCCCATTCTACCCTTCCAATTACCCACAACATACGAGTTTTATACTCAGTACTGACTTACATAACCAAATTGTAAGAATTAGACTAAAGGTAATGCTGATAGGGGATACACCGTATACCTTGCTACACTAGCGTCTGCCTGCCTTACGTTCTCAAACCTAGGTCTATATTTGTAAGAAACAAACAGCTAAACTAACAACTTAAACTAATCTATAATACGTTTCTACATCACACTGCACCACTTTGCTAGCTCCCCTTCTACCCTTCCAATTACCCACAACACACCAGTTTTATACTCAGTACTGACTTACATAACCAAACTGTAAGAATTAGACTAAAGGTAATGCTGATAAGGGATACACCGTATACCTTGTTACACTAGCGTCTGCCTGCCTTACGTTCTCAAACCTAGGTCTATATTTGTAAGAAACAAACAGCTAAAGTAACAACTTAAACTAATCTATAATACGTTTCTTCATCACACTGCACCACTTTGCTAGCTCCCCTTCTACCCTTCCAATTACCCACAACTTACGAGTTTTATACTCAGTACAGACTTACATAACCAAACTGTAAGAATTAGACTAAAGGTAATGCTGATAAGGGATACACCGTATACCTTGTTACACTAGCGTCTGCCTGCCTTACGTTCTCAAACCTAGGTCTATATTTGTAAGAAACAAACAGCTAAACTAACAACTTAAACTAATCTATAATACGTTTTTACATCACACTGCACCACTTTGTTAGCTCCCCTTCTACCCTTCCAATTACCCACAACACACGAGTTTTACACTCAGTACTGACTTACATAACCAAATTGTAAGAATTAGACTAAAGGTAATGCTGATAGGGGATACACCGTATACCTTGCTACACTAGCGTCTGCCTGCCTTACGTTCTCAAACCTAGGTCTATATTTGTAAGAAACAAACAGCTAAACTAACAACTTAAACTAATCTATAATACGTTTCTACATCACACTGCACCACTTTGCTAGCTCCCCTTCTACCCTTCCAATTACCCACAACACACCAGTTTTATACTCAGTACTGACTTACATAACCAAACTGTAAGAATTAGACTACAGGTAATGCTGATAAGGGATACACCGTATACCTTGTTACACTAGCGTCTGCCTGCCTTACGTTCTCAAACCTAGGTCTATATTTGTAAGAAACAAACAGCTAAACTAACAACTTAAACTAATCTATAATACGTTTCTACATCACACTGCACCACTTTGCTAGCTCCCCTTCTACCCTTCCAATTACCCACAACACACAAGTTTTATACTCAGTACTGACATACATAACCAAACTGTAAGAATTAGACTAAAGGTAATGCTGATAAGGGAAACACCGTATACCTTGTTACACTAGCGTCTGCCTGCCTTACGTTCTCAAACCTAGGTCTATATTTGTAAGAAACAAACAGCTAAACTAATCTATAATACGTTTTTTCATCACACTGCACCACTTTGCTAGCTCCCCTTCTACCCTTCCAATTACCCACAACAGACAAGTTTTATACTCAGTACTGACTTACATAACCAAACTGTAAGAATTAGACTAAAGGTAATGCTGATAAGGGATACACCGTATACCTTGTTACACTAGCGTCTGCCTGCCTTACGTTCTCAAACCTAGGTCTATATTTGTAAGAAACAAACAGCTAAACTAACAACTTAAACTAATCTATAATACGTTTTTACATCACACTGCACCACTTTGCTAGCTCCCATTCTACCCTTCCAATTACCCACAACATACGAGTTTTATACTCAGTACTGACTTACATAACCAAACTGTAAGAAATAGACTAAAGGTAATGCTGATAGGGGATACACCGTATACCTTGTTACACTAGCGTCTGCCTGCCTTACGTTCTCAAACCTAGGTCTATATATGTAAGAAACAAACAGCTAAACTAACAACTTAAACTAATCTATAATACGTTTTTACATCACACTGCAGCACTTTGTTAGCTCCCCTTCTACCCTTCCAATTACCCACAACACACAAGTTTTATACTCAGTACTGACTTACATAACCAAACTGTAAGAATTAGACTAAAGGTAATGCTGATAAGGGATACACCGTATACCTTGTTACACTAGCGTCTGCCTGCCTTACGTTCTCAAACCTAGGTCTATATTTGTAAGAAACACACAGCTAAACTAACAACTTAAACTAATCTATAATACGTTTCTACATCACACTGCACCACTTTGCTAGCTCCCATTCTACCCTTCCAATTACCCACAACATACGAGTTTTATACTCAGTACTGACTTACATAACCAAACTGTAAGAATTAGACTAAAGGTAATGCTGATAGGGGATACACCGTATACCTTGTTACACTAGCGTCTGCCTGCCTTACGTTCTCAAACCTAGGTCTATATATGTAAGAAACAAACAGCTAAACTAACAACTTAAACTAATCTATAATACGTTTTTACATCACACTGCAGCACTTTGTTAGCTCCCCTTCTACCCTTCCAATTACCCACAACACACAAGTTTTATACTCAGTACTGACTTACATAACCAAACTGTAAGAATTAGACTAAAGGTAATGCTGATAAGGGATACACCGTATACCTTGTTACACTAGCGTCTGCCTGCCTTACGTTCTCAAACCTAGGTCTATATTTGTAAGAAACAAACAGCTAAACTAACAACTTAAACTAATCTATAATACGTTTCTACATCACACTGCACCACTTTGCTAGCTCCCCCTCTACCCTTTCAATTACCCACAACATACGAGTTTTATACTCAGTACTGACTTACATAACCAAACTGTAAGAATTAGACTAAAGGTAATGCTGATAAGGGATACACCGTATACCTTGTTACACTAGCGTCTGCCTGCCTTACGTTCTCAAACCTAGGTCTATATTTGTAAGAAACAAACAGCTAAACTAACAACTAAAACTAATCTATAATACGTTTCTACATCACACTGCACCACTTTGCTAGCTCCCCTTCTACCCTTCCAATTACCCACAACACACAAGTTTTATACTCAGTACTGACATACATAACCAAACTGTAAGAATTAGACTAAAGGTAATGCTGATAAGGGACACACCGTATACCTTGTTACACTAGCGTCTGCATGCCTTACGTTCTCAAACCTAGGTCTATATTTGTAAGAAACAAACAGCTAAACTAATCTATAATACGTTTTTTCAACACACTGCACCACTTTGCTAGCTCCCCTTCTACCCTTCCAATTACCCACAACAGACAAGTTTTATACTCAGTACTGACTTACATAACCAAACTGTAAGAATTAGACTAAAGGTAATGCTGATAAGGGATACACCGTATACCTTGTTACACTAGCGTCTGCCTGCCTTACGTTCTCAAACCTAGGTCTATATTTGTAAGAAACAAACAGCTAAACTAACAACTTAAACTAATCTATAATACGTTTTTACATCACACTGCACCACTTTGCTAGCTCCCATTCTACCCTTCCAATTACCCACAACATACGAGTTTTATACTCAGTACTGACTTACATAACCAAACTGTAAGAATTAGACTAAAGGTAATGCTGATAGGGGATACACCGTATACCTTGTTACACTAGCGTCTGCCTGCCTTACGTTCTCAAACCTAGGTCTATATATGTAAGAAACAAACAGCTAAACTAACAACTTAATCTAATCTATAATACGTTTTTACATCACACTGCAGCACTTTGTTAGCTCCCCTTCTACCCTTCCAATTACCCCCAACACACAAGTTTTATACTCAGTACTGACTTACATAACCAAACTGTAAGAATTAGACTAAAGGTAATGCTGATAAGGGATACACCGTATACCTTGTTACACTAGCGTCTGCCTGCCTTACGTTCTCAAACCTAGGTCTATATTTGTAAGAAACAAACAGCTAAACTAACAACTTAAACTAATCTATAATACGTTTCTACATCACACTGCACCACTTTGCTAGCTCCCATTCTACCCTTCCAATTACCCACAACATACGAGTTTTATACTCAGTACTGACTTACATAACCAAACTGTAAGAATTAGACTAAAGGTAATGCTGATAGGGGATACACCGTATACCTTGTTACACTAGCGTCTGCCTGCCTTACGTTCTCAAACCTAGGTCTATATATGTAAGAAACAAACTGCTAAACTAACAACTTAAACTAATCTATAATACGTTTTTACATCACACTGCAGCACTTTGTTAGCTCCCCTTCTACCCTTCCAATTACCCACAACACACAAGTTTTATACTCAGTACTGACTTACATAACCAAACTGTAAGAATTAGACTAAAGGTAATGCTGATAAGGGATACACCGTATACCTTGTTACACTAGCGTCTGCCTGCCTTACGTTCTCAAACCTAGGTCTATATTTGTAAGAAACAAACAGCTAAACTAACAACTTAAACTAATCTATAATACGTTTCTACATCACACTGCACCACTTTGCTAGCTCCCCTTCTACCCTTTCAATTACCCACAACATACGAGTTTTATACTCAGTACTGACTTACATAACCAAACTGTAAGAATTAGACTAAAGGTAATGCTGATAAGGGATACACCGTATACCTTGTTACACTAGCGTCTGCCTGCCTTACGTTCTCAAACCTAGGTCTATATTTGTAAGAAACAAACAGCTAAACTAACAACTAAAACTAATCTCTAATACGTTTCTTCATCACACTGCACCACTTTGCTAGCTCCCCTTCTACCCTTCCAATTACCCACAACATACGAGTTTTATACTCAGTACTGACTTACATAACCAAACGGTAAGAATTAGACTAAAGGTAATGCTGATAGGGGATACACCGTATACCTTGTTACACTAGCGTCAGCCTGCCTTACGTTCTCAAACCCTGGTCTACATTTGTAAGAAACAAACAGCTAAACTAACACCTTAAACTAATCTATAATACGTTTCTATATCACACTGCAAGACTTTGTTAGCTCCCCTTCTACCCTTCCAATTACCCACAACACACAAGTTTTATACTCAGTACTGACTTACATAACCAAACTGTAAGAATTAGACTAAAGGTAATGCTGATAGGGGATACACCGTATACCTTGTTACACTAGCGTCTGCCTGCCTTACGTTCTCAAACCTAGGTCTATATTTGTAAGAAACAAACAGCTAAACTAATAACTTAAACTAATCTATAATACGTTTTTACATCACACTGCACCACTTTGCTAGCTCCCCTTCTACCCTTCCAATTACCCACAACATACGAGTTTTATACTCAGTACTGACTTACATAACCAAACTGTAAGAATTAGACTAAAGGTAATGCTGATAGGGGATACACCGTATACCTTGTTACACTAGCGTCTGCCTGCCTTACGTTCTCAAACCTAGGTCTATATTTTTAAGAAACAAACAGCTAACCTAACCACTTAAACTAATCTATAATACGTTTCTACATCACACTGCACCACGTTGTTAGCTCCCCTTCTACCCTTCCAATTACCCACAACACACAAGTTTTATACTCAGTACTGACATACATAACCAAACTGTAAGAATTAGACTAAAGGTAATGCTGATAGGGGATACACCGTATACCTTGTTACACTAGCGTCTGCCTGCCTTACGTTCTCAAACCTAGGTCTATATTTGTAAGAAACAAACAGCTAAACTAACAACTTAAACTAATCTATAATACGTTTCTACATCACACTGCACCACTTTGCTAGCTCCCCTTCTACCCTTCCAATTACCCACAACAGACGAGTTTTATACTCAGTACTGACTTACATAACCAAACTGTAAGAATTAGACTAAAGGTAATGCTGATAAGGGATACACCGTATACCTTGTTACACTAGCGTCTGCCTGCCTTACGTTCTCAAACCTAGGTCTATATTTGTAAGAAACAAACAGCTAAACTAACAACTTAAACTAATCTATAATACGTTTCTACATCACACTGGACCACTTTGCTAGCTCCCCTTCTACCCATTCAATTACCCACAACATACGAGTTTTATACTCAGTACTGACTTACATAACCATACTGTAAGAATTAGACTAAAGGTAATGCTGATAAGGGATACACCGTATACCTTGTTACACTAGCGTCTGCCTGCCTTACGTTCTCAAACCTAGGTCTATATTTGTAAGAAACAAACAGCTAAACTAACAACTTAAACTAATCTATAATACGTTTCTTCATCACACTGCACCACTTTGCTAGCTCCCCTTCTACCCTTCCAATTACCCACAACATACGAGTTTTATACTCAGTACTGACTTACATAACCAAACTGTAAGAATTAGACTAAAGGTAATGCTGATAGGGGATACACCGTATACCTTGTTACACTAGCGTCTGCCTGCCTTACGTTCTCAAACCTAGGTCTATATTTTTAAGAAACAAACAGCTAACCTAACCACTTAAACTAATCTATAATACGTTTCTACATCACACTGCACCACGTTGTTAGCTCCCCTTCTACCCTTCCAATTACCCACAACATACGAGTTTTATACTCAGTACTAACTTACATTACCAAACTGTAAGAATTAGACTAAAGGTAATGCTGATAGGGGATACACCGTATACCTTGTTACACTAGCGTCTGCCTGCCTTACGTTCTCAAACCCTGGTCTATATTTGTAAGAAACAAACAGCTAAACTAACAACTTAAACTAATCTATAATACGTTTTTACATCACACTGCACCACTTTGCTAGCTCCCCTTCTACCCTTCCAATTACCCACAACACCCAAGTTTTATACTCAGTACTGACTTACATAACCAAACTGTAAGAATTAGACTAAAGGTAATGCTGATAGGGGATACACCGTACACCTTGTTACACTAGCGTCTGCCTGCCTTACGTTCTCAAACCTAGGTCTATATTTGTAAGAAACAAACAGCTAAACTAACAACTTAAACTAATCTATAATACGTTTTTACATCACACTGAACCACTTTGCTAGCTCCCCTTCTACCCTTCCAATTACCCACAACACCCAAGTTTTATACTCAGTACTGACTTACATAACCAAACTGTAAGAATTAGACTAAAGGTAATGCTGATAGGGGATACACCGTACACCTTGTTACACTAGCGTCTGCCTGCCTTACGTTCTCAAACCTAGGTCTATATTTGTAAGAAACAAACAGCTAAACTAACAACTTAAACTAATCTATAATACGTTTCTACATCACACTGCACCACTTTGTTAGCTCCCCTTCTACCCTTCCAATTACCCACAACATACAAGTTTTATACTCAGTACTGACTTACATAACCAAACTGTAAGAATTAGACTAAAGGTAATGCTGATAAGGGATACACCGTATACCTTGTTGCACTAGCGTCTGCCTGCCTTACGTTCTCAAACCTAGGTCTATATTTGTAAGAAACAAACAGCTAAACTAACAACTTAAACTAATCTATAATACGTTTCTTCATCACACTGCACCACTTTGTTAGCTCCCCTTCTACCCTTCCAATTACCCACAACAGACAAGTTTTATACTCAGTACTGACTTACATAACCAAACTGTAAGAATTAGACTAAAGGTAATGCTGATAGGGGATACACCGTATACCTTGTTACACTAGCGTCTGCCTGCCTTACGTTCTCAAACCTAGGTCTATATTTGTAAGAAACAATCAGCTAAACTAACAACTTAAACTAATCTATAATACGTTTTTACATCACACTGCACCACTTTGCTAGCTCCCCTTCTACCCTTCCAATTACCCACAACAGACGAGTTTTATACTCAGTACTGACTTACATAACCAAACTGTAAGAATTAGACTAAAGGTAATGCTGATAAGGGATACACCGTATACCTTGTTTCACTAGCGTGTGCCTGCCTTACGTTCTCAAACCTAGGTCTATATTTGTAAGAAACAAACAGCTAAACTAACAACTTAAACTAATCTATAATACGTTTCTACATCACACTGCACCACTTTGTTAGCTCCCCTTCTACCCTTCCAATTACCCACAACATACAAGTTTTATACTCAGTACTGACTTACATAACCAAACTGTAAGAATTAGACTAAAGGTAATGCTGATAAGGGATACACCGTATACCTTGTTGCACTAGCGTCTGCCTGCCTTACGTTCTCAAACCTAGGTCTATATTTGTAAGAAACAAACAGCTAAACTAACAACTTAAACTAATCTATAATACGTTTTTACATCACACTGCACCACTTTGCTAGCTCCCCTTCTACCCTTCCAATTACCCACAACAGACGAGTTTTATACTCAGTACTGACTTACATAACCAAACTGTAAGAATTAGACTAAAGGTAATGCTGATAAGGGATACACCGTATACCTTGTTACACTAGCGTCTGCCTGCCTTACGTTCTCAAACCCTGGTCTATATTTGTAAGAAACAAACAGCTAAACTAACAACTTAAACTAATCTATAATACGTTTTTACATCACACTGCACCACTTTGCTAGCTCCCCTTCTACCCTTCCAATTACCCACAACAGACGAGTTTTATACTCAGTACTGACTTACATAACCAAACTGTAAGAATTAGACTAAAGGTAATGCTGATAAGGGATACACCGTATACCTTGTTTCACTAGCGTGTGCCTGCCTTACGTTCTCAAACCTAGGTCTATATTTTTAAGAAACAAACAGCTAACCTAACCACTTAAACTAATCTATAATACGTTTCTACATCACACTGCACCACGTTGTTAGCTCCCCTTCTACCCTTCCAATTACCCACAACATACGAGTTTTATACTCAGTACTGACTTACATAACCAAACTGTAAGAATTAGACTAAAGGTAATGCTGATAGGGGATACACCGTATACCTTGTTACACTAGCGTCTGCCTGCCTTACGTTCTCAAACCCTGGTCTATATTTGTAAGAAACAAACAGCTAAACTAACAACTTAAACTAATCTATAATACGTTTTTACATCACACTGCACCACTTTGCTAGCTCCCCTTCTACCCTTCCAATTACCCACAACACCCAAGTTTTATACTCAGTACTGACTTACATAACCAAACTGTAAGAATTAGACTAAAGGTAATGCTGATAGGGGATACACCGTACACCTTGTTACACTAGCGTCTGCCTGCCTTACGTTCTCAAACCTAGGTCTATATTTGTAAGAAACAAACAGCTAAACTAACAACTTAAACTAATCTATAATACGTTTTTACATCACACTGAACCACTTTGCTAGCTCCCCTTCTACCCTTCCAATTACCCACAACACCCAAGTTTTATACTCAGTACTGACTTACATAACCAAACTGTAAGAATTAGACTAAAGGTAATGCTGATAGGGGATACACCGTACACCTTGTTACACTAGCGTCTGCCTGCCTTACGTTCTCAAACCTAGGTCTATATTTGTAAGAAACAAACAGCTAAACTAACAACTTAAACTAATCTATAATACGTTTCTACATCACACTGCACCACTTTGTTAGCTCCCCTTCTACCCTTCCAATTACCCACAACATACAAGTTTTATACTCAGTACTGACTTACATAACCAAACTGTAAGAATTAGACTAAAGGTAATGCTGATAAGGGATACACCGTATACCTTGTTGCACTAGCGTCTGCCTGCCTTACGTTCTCAAACCTAGGTCTATATTTGTAAGAAACAAACAGCTAAACTAACAACTTAAACTAATCTATAATACGTTTCTTCATCACACTGCACCACTTTGTTAGCTCCCCTTCTACCCTTCCAATTACCCACAACAGACAAGTTTTATACTCAGTACTGACTTACATAACCAAACTGTAAGAATTAGACTAAAGGTAATGCTGATAGGGGATACACCGTATACCTTGTTACACTAGCGTCTGCCTGCCTTACGTTCTCAAACCTAGGTCTATATTTGTAAGAAACAATCAGCTAAACTAACAACTTAAACTAATCTATAATACGTTTTTACATCACACTGCACCACTTTGTTAGCTCCCCTTCTACCCTTCCAATTACCCACAACAGACAAGTTTTATACTCAGTACTGACTTACATAACCAAACTGTAAGAATTAGACTAAAGGTAATGCTGATAGGGGATACACCGTATACCTTGTTACACTAGCGTCTGCCTGCCTTACGTTCTCAAACCTAGGTCTATATTTGTAAGAAACAATCAGCTAAACTAACAACTTAAACTAATCTATAATACGTTTTTACATCACACTGCACCACTTTGCTAGCTCCCCTTCTACCCTTCCAATTACCCACAACAGACGAGTTTTATACTCAGTACTGACTTACATAACCAAACTGTAAGAATTAGACTAAAGGTAATGCTGATAAGGGATACACCGTATACCTTGTTACACTAGCGTTTGCCTGCCTTACGTTCTCAAACCTAGGGCTATATTTGTAAGAAACAAACAGCTAAACTAACAACTTAAACTAATCTATAATACGTTTCTACATCACACTGCACCACTTTGTTAGCTCCCCTTCTACCCTTCCAATTACCCACAACACCCAAGTTTTATACTCAGTACTGACTTACATAACCAAACTGTAAGAATTAGACTAAAGGTAATGCTGATAGGGGATACACCGTACACCTTGTTACACTAGCGTCTGCCTGCCTTACGTTCTCAAACCTAGGTCTATATTTGTAAGAAACAAACAGCTAAACTAACAACTTAAACTAATCTATAATACGTTTCTACATCACACTGCACCACTTTGTTAGCTCCCCTTCTACCCTTCCAATTACCCACAACATACAAGTTTTATACTCAGTACTGACTTACATAACCAAACTGTAAGAATTAGACTAAAGGTAATGCTGATAAGGGATACACCGTATACCTTGTTGCACTAGCGTCTGCCTGCCTTACGTTCTCAAACCTAGGTCTATATTTGTAAGAAACAAACAGCTAAACTAACAACTTAAACTAATCTATAATACGTTTCTTCATCACACTGCACCACTTTGTTAGCTCCCCTTCTACCCTTCCAATTACCCACAACAGACAAGTTTTATACTCAGTACTGACTTACATAACCAAACTGTAAGAATTAGACTAAAGGTAATGCTGATAGGGGATACACCGTATACCTTGTTACACTAGCGTCTGCCTGCCTTACGTTCTCAAACCTAGGTCTATATTTGTAAGAAACAATCAGCTAAACTAACAACTTAAACTAATCTATAATACGTTTTTACATCACACTGCACCACTTTGCTAGCTCCCCTTCTACCCTTCCAATTACCCACAACAGACGAGTTTTATACTCAGTACTGACTTACATAACCAAACTGTAAGAATTAGACTAAAGGTAATGCTGATAAGGGATACACCGTATACCTTGTTGCACTAGCGTCTGCCTGCCTTACGTTCTCAAACCTAGGTCTATATTTGTAAGAAACAAACAGCTAAACTAACAACTTAAACTAATCTATAATACGTTTTTACATCACACTGCACCACTTTGCTAGCTCCCCTTCTACCCTTCCAATTACCCACAACAGACGAGTTTTATACTCAGTACTGACTTACATAACCAAACTGTAAGAATTAGACTAAAGGTAATGCTGATAAGGGATACACCGTATACCTTGTTACACTAGCGTCTGCCTGCCTTACGTTCTCAAACCTAGGTCTATATTTGTAAGAAACAAACAGCTAAACTAACAACTTAAACTAATCTATAATACGTTTTTACATCACACTGCACCACTTTGCTAGCTCCCCTTCTACCCTTCCAATTACCCACAACAGACGAGTTTTATACTCAGTACTGACTTACATAACCAAACTGTAAGAATTAGACTAAAGGTAATGCTGATAAGGGATACACCGTATACCTTGTTTCACTAGCGTGTGCCTGCCTTACGTTCTCAAACCTAGGTCTATATTTTTAAGAAACAAACAGCTAACCTAACCACTTAAACTAATCTATAATACGTTTCTACATCACACTGCACCACGTTGTTAGCTCCCCTTCTACCCTTCCAATTACCCACAACATACGAGTTTTATACTCAGTACTGACTTACATAACCAAACTGTAAGAATTAGACTAAAGGTAATGCTGATAGGGGATACACCGTATACCTTGTTACACTAGCGTCTGCCTGAGTAGAAGTTGTGATACCTGGGCACAGCCACCCCTAAACTCGGCCGCTACGTAACCTAGGACTATAGGGGTAGTTTTGGATGATGCCCAAGGTCACCCCGACCTCGACCCCAGACCCGGGGGTGGTTTCGACAACGTTCAGGGGGGTAGGGGGTAGTTTTTCCAAAAAAAAAAAAAACAAAATCGGCCGCTACGTAACCTAGGAGTATAGGGGTAGTTTCGGATGATGTGGGCCGACGTCCTGACCCTGACCGTAGCTTTGGGGGTGGTTTCGACCACGTCTAGAGGGGTGGGGGGGGGCTGGGGGGGGTAGTTTTTCGAAAAAATTTTTATTTTAACCTAACTCGGCCGCTACGTAACCTAGGACTATAGGGGTAGTTTTGGATGTTGCAGAGGCCTGACGCTGACCCTCACCCAACCCTAAGGGCGGTTTTGACCATGCCTAGAGGGGTGGTAAATGGAAAAAACTAATTCCAACTAGCTAACCTAAGCTAGCCAAAATGGATCAAACCTAACCTAACCTACGTGAAGGGGGTGACCACGGCTACGTTCAGGACCAACACCGGGGGTAGCTCCGGGGGTGGATTGGGGGTGGGGGGTAGTTTTCGAAAAAATTTTGGAAAATCGTGTCTTGACCAATAGAATGAGTTTAGAGTGTATTATCGCGTCGGTAGGGGTAGTTTCACCTAGGGGTAGTTTTTACAAAAAATACGAAATTGCCAAAAATCGATCGGATGGACCAACAGACAGTACGGGATACGTGCAGAGGCTCTTTTGGACCGTTGCGGGGGCGGTTCACCTAGGGGTAGTTTTTAAATAAAATACGAAAATCCCGAAAATCGTTCGGGTTGATCGAAAGACCGTACGGGATATGTGTAGAGTCCAATAAGGAACGCTGCGGGGGTGGTTTCACCTGTGGGTTGTCTTCAGAATGCCAAAAATAATAGGCGGAATAGCTCCGGTGGAGGGGGTAACTTTCGAAAGATTTAATGGTTATCTGATGACGTATCAACGCTCGAGCAACTCTATGCAAGTAGTAGGCTCACCCTAACTATAGTGGTCTACCCCAAATGAATCGGGTGATGAGGGGCCCAGGGTAAACGACTGCCAAACTCAAAATTTGTCTATCCTACTAAATTAATAAACAATACACTCAGCCTTTAAGTAAAGCTACACAAGAGCAGGGCTAGGATGGTTGCTATACCAACTACCAAGACAAATACCCCCACCAAGTCCTAGGTAAAGCTACCACGGAGTTAGACCTTAGGTAAAGCTAACACGGAGCAAAGCCGCGTGTAAAAGCTATCCCGAAGACACGCCCTAGGTAAAGTAACCCAGGAACTAGACCTCCGGTAAAGCTACCACGGAGTTAAACCTTAGGTAAAGCTAACACGGAGCAAAGCCTCGGGTAAAAGCTATCCCGAAGTCATGCCCTAGGTAAAGTAACCCAGGAACCAGACCATCGGTAAAGCTACCACAGAGTCGGAGCTTAGGTAAAGCTACCACAGAGTTAGACCTTAGGTAAAGCTAACACGGAGCAAAGCCTCGTGTAAAAGCTATCCCGAAGCCTTGCCCTAGGTAAAGTAACCCAGGAACCAGACCATCGATAAAGCTACCACGGAGTCGGGGCTTAGGTAAAGCTACCATGGACTTAGACCTTAGGTAAAGCAAACACGGAGCAAGGACTCAGGTATAAGCCATCTCGAAGCCAGCCGATAGGTAAAGTAACCCTGGATTCAGGCATCAAGTGGGGGGGCGGTTATCAAATAATATATGAAATTACCCAAAAATGATCGGTTAGATCAAACAACCAACGACCTACATAGAGTTCAAATAGTCAACAAGTTGAATCAACCAATCACAACGCAGGGGCCCGGTAGGCCTACGTAAACGGTCAATGTAAGACGAGAAGGCCTATATAACGTGTTAAACCAATATATATGACAGCCCACATAATGTGTTAAACAAATATGCAAGCCTACATACATACTATGCTAGGTCGACATACTATGTCGGTAAATCACCGGCCAAAGCCTATATGAACTGAGATAGTTTCACCTCATATATCAGGCAGAACCACGGGCAGGCAACCGTATAATATGGGGAGTACTATAAGGTATAGCTAAACCAATATATACGATAGACCACATAATGTGTTAAACAAATACGCAAGCCTGCATACATACTATGCTAGGTCGACATACATGAACCCCTAAATGCGCCTACTATGTCGGTAAATCATTGGCCACAGCCTATATGAACAGAGATAGTTTCACCTCATATATCAGGTAGAACCTGGCAATCGTATAATATGGGAAGTACTATAGGGTACATCTACCAATGCATAACCTATCACGCCCATGACGGTCAACAAATATTACAATATAATTTAAAAAATTTACGCAACCCATATACATACAGTGCTAAACCAACATTCAGGCATATATACTATGTTAAACCATCATGCAATATAATCTACATAGCCATATATATATATACGCTGTTTAACCAATATGCTGTTTAACCTATATACATCCTGTATTAGGCAAATATCCCCGTTACCCACATAGGCCTATACAATATGTTAAGCCAGGATGAATGATAGCTTATATAGTGTGTTGAACAAATATGCTTGTAAACCTACATAAATAATATGCTAAGCCTACATACTGTGCTAAACAGATATGCGTGTAAACCCACATAAATACTATGCTAACCAGCATGGATGCTATCCTACATAGGCTTATATACTATGTTAGGCCTGCATACGTAATCACCCTATATAGTGTGTTAAATAAATATGCGTGTAAACCAAATAAATACTATGCTAAGCCAACATGCATGCTATCATACTATGTTAAGCCTACATAATGTGTTAAACATATATGTGTGTAAGCCTGCATAGATATTATGCTAGGAAGACATGGGCCTGAACACATTATATCCAGTGCATAGTTTAGCTAATGGTTATCAAACAGTATCCGAAGAGTAGCCTGACTACAAGTTGCCCGCAAATTACCACATAATACCCGATACATAGCCTGGCTAATCATTCACACATAGTAATCACCAACACATAATATCCGGTGCATAGCCTCGCTAAATAAGCATAAACTTCC
This sequence comes from Prosapia bicincta, assembly GCA_036971475.1. NCBI lineage: Eukaryota > Metazoa > Arthropoda > Insecta > Hemiptera > Cercopidae > Prosapia > Prosapia bicincta. The sequence goes on from JBAIZL010000002.1 coordinate 142,953,752, forward strand.
CAAAATTGGCTTATCAATTATGTATGGTCTAGATATAGTCACACATGTCAGTTCAAAAGTCAGCCGGAAAGAAACACTAGCCTGGCTAATCATTAACACATAGTATGCCCCAACACATATTATCCGGTGCATAGCCTCGCTAAATAAGCATAAACTCCCCAAAATTGGCATATCAATTATGTATGGTCTAGATATAGTCACACATGTCATTTCAAAAGTCAGCTGGAAAGAAACTCTAGCCCGGTATATACTATGTTAAACCAGCATGCAATATACTCTAAATAGCCATATATACGCTGTTAAACAAATATGCGTGTAAACCTACATAAATACCACGCCAAGCCAATATCCATGCTATCATAGATAGGCGTATATACTATGTTAGGCCTACATACTGCGTTAAACAAACATGTGTGTAAGCCTGCATACATATTATGCTAAATCGACAAGGGCCTACAAATTATATCCAATGCACAGTTTAGCTAATGGTTATCACACAGTAGCCTGACTACAACTTGCTCACATAATACCTGATACATAGCTAGACTAATCATTAACACATAGTATCCGATGCATAGCCCGACGATGGGTTAACATATAGTATCCGATAAGTAGCTTGAGTATCCCCCCACATATAATATCCGGTACACAGCCTCGCTAATGGTTAGCACATAGTAGCCTATGCTGAGCCAGGCTATGGAATATCACATATTATCTGATGTGTAGCCTGACTAATGGTTAACATAGCTAGGCTAATGATTAACATAAAGTATCCAATGCATGGCTTGGGTAATGTATATAGTTAGCCTACATTCTGTGTTATCTATGTAAACCCACATACTATGCTAAGCCGGTTATCCATAGACACAGATCTATGGTGATGCAAGAGTAAGCAGCACCCTGACAACAGATACCTAGCATGATCATAGCCTACATTGTCTGATAACAGATACCTAGCCTGACCATAGCCTACATAGCTAGACAAAAGATACATAACTAGACAATAGATACCTAGCCTGACAACAGACACCAATCCTGGAATCAAATACATAGCCCGACAAACGATGCATAGCCCGACAAGGGCTAGCACATAGTATCCGAGGTATAGAATGACTAACGGTTAACACATGGTATCCAAAGCATAACTAGGCTAGTGAATAACTAATGGTTAGTTTGACTATGGTTAACACACACAGTGTCCGATGCATAGCTTAGCTAACGGATAACACATAGTAACCTATGCCTAGCCTGACTAGGGCTAACACATAGTACCCGATGAATGGCTCGACTAAGGCCAACACACAGTATTCGATGCACAACTTAGGATCGTATATGACGTCATCCAGGGCGGAGATGGTGGCAATGTTGATACCGTGATGGCCAGTGTAGGCTAGATCAAATAATCAGCGTTTCAACCAAACTACTGTCTTACGCTAAGTTTAACCAACATACGCGAAGTTCAAACGAACAGCATTGACACCAAGTCCAAATAGGCTATGGCGGCTATGCCCAGATCAGCGTTTCAGCTAATCAAAATGAAAAACTTACGCTAATCAACCAACATCTACACCGAAGTCAAATGGGTTATGGTTAGTGAAGGCACCGGCAAAAGCTTTAAGCCCTAGACATAATTATAGCTATCAACGCGTACCAAAATAGCCATGCAGAAACCGTCAAGGCCATTACACATATTGTCCAGGTATGTTCTCCATCAAACCGAGACTTTAGACACCATCTCTGTAAAACAGCTAACAAATTATACTCCACCACAATAGGTATGTCAAAACTGTTACCGGCTCATAATCTAAGACAATGGTTACGTAACGCCCTTTATCAATTTAGGACCTTAGGCGATATCTTCGTAAAGACAGCCACAATAGTTACGTTAGAGCTACCGCTGCTCACCCTACCATAATAGCTACGTACAGACGGTTAATATTGTATAACCTATCACAAGACTTATGTAAAAACAGCTAGGCATAACCTGTCACACAATAACTGCGCAAAGGCAGCTAAGAAGGCCTACCCCATTAAAATAGCTACGAAAAGATAACATCCAATACATACCCTATCATATTAGCTATGTAAAGACAATAAATGCGCAAAGGCAGCTAACAATGCCTACCCCATTAAAATAGCTACGAAAAGATAACAACCAATACATAACTTATCATAATAGCTATGTAAAGACAGCTAAAGATGCATAACCTAACTCAGTAATGATTGCTATTAAATAATGAACCATCACAATAGCTACGTAAAAACAGTTATCGATCCGTGACCAAGATAATACTTACGTAAGATCTATATCAGTGCTAAGACAATAGCTCCGTAAGGAAAACCTACCACTTCATGAACTACGACAACAGCAAGGTGTGGACGGCTACCAATACATTACTTATCACAGCTACCAACACATAACTCGTCACACTAGCTAAGTAAATAGCGCTACGATTGAATAGCCTATCACACAGGCTAATTGAGGGTCACTAACTAAACCATCACAATATCTCTGTACATGGCAGATGGCGTGATGATCCTCATCTTTATCGCACACCAAACAGTAGGTTAGGTTAGAAGCACTCTGGCTAGCTTAGGTTAGCGGGTTGAAAATAATTTTTTCTAAAAACTACCCCTCTAGACGTGGTTGAACACCCAACAGTAGGTTAGGTTAGAAGCACTCTGGCCAGCCTAGGTTAGTGGGTTGAAAATAATTTTTTCTAAAAACTACCCCTCTAGACGTGGTTGAACCCTCCCCCAAGGCTACGATCAAGGTCACATCGACCGCCTGCATCATCCAAAACCACCCCTAACTTTCAAAGGTTGGTCGTATCTCCATCACGGACATCGCTGACCTGTGGTTGTAGAAGTTAGGGGTGGTTTTGGATGATGCAGGCGGTCGATGTGACCTTGATCGTAGCCTTGGGGGAGGGTTCAACCACGTCTAGAGGGGTAGTTTTTAGAAAAAATTATTTTCAACCCACTAACCTAGGCTGGCCAGAGTGCTTCTAACCTAACCTACTGTTGGGTGTTCAACCACGTCTAGAGGGGTAGTTTTTAGAAAAAATTATTTTCAACCCGCTAACCTAAGCTAGCCAGAGTGCTTCTAACCTAACCTACTGTTTGGTGTGCGATAAAGATGAGGATCATCACGCCATCTGCCATGTACAGAGATATTGTGATGGTTTAGTTAGTGACCCTCAATTAGCCTGTGTGATAGGCTATTCAATCGTAGCGCTATTTACTTAGCTAGTGTGACGAGTTATGTGTTGGTAGCTGTGATAAGTAATGTATTGGTAGCCGTCCACACCTTGCTGTTGTCGTAGTTCATGAAGTGGTAGGTTTTCCTTACGGAGCTATTGTCTTAGCACTGATATAGATCTTACGTAAGTATTATCTTGGTCACGGATCGATAACTGTTTTTACGTAGCTATTGTGATGGTTCATTATTTAATAGCAATCATTACTGAGTTAGGTTATGCATCTTTAGCTGTCTTTACATAGCTATTATGATAAGTTATGTATTGGTTGTTATCTTTTCGTAGCTATTTTAATGGGGTAGGCATTGTTAGCTGCCTTTGCGCATTTATTGTCTTTACATAGCTAATATGATAGGGTATGTATTGGATGTTATCTTTTCGTAGCTATTTTAATGGGGTAGGCCTTCTTAGCTGCCTTTGCGCAGTTATTGTGTGACAGGTTATGCCTAGCTGTTTTTACATAAGTCTTGTGATAGGTTATACAATATTAACCGTCTGTACGTAGCTATTATGGTAGGGTGAGCAGCGGTAGCTCTAACGTAACTATTGTGGCTGTCTTTACGAAGATATCGCCTAAGGTCCTAAATTGATAAAGGGCGTTACGTAACCATTGTCTTAGATTATGAGCCGGTAACAGTTTTGACATACCTATTGTGGTGGAGTATAATTTGTTAGCTGTTTTACAGAGATGGTGTCTAAAGTCTCGGTTTGATGGAGAACATACCTGGACAATATGTGTAATGGCCTTGACCGTTTCTGCATGGCTATTTTGGTACGCGTTGATAGCTATAATTATGTCTAGGGCTTAAAGCTTTTGCCGGTGCCTTCACTAACCATAACCCATTTGACTTCGGTGTAGATGTTGGTTGATTAGCGTAAGTTTTTCATTTTGATTAGCTGAAACGCTGATCTGGGCATAGCCGCCATAGCCTATTTGGACTTGGTGTCAATGCTGTTCGTTTGAACTTCGCGTATGTTGGTTAAACTTAGCGTAAGACAGTAGTTTGGTTGAAACGCTGATTATTTGATCTAGCCTACACTGGCCATCACGGTATCAACATTGCCACCATCTCCGCCCTGGATGACGTCATATACGATCCTAAGTTGTGCATCGAATACTGTGTGTTGGCCTTAGTCGAGCCATTCATCGGGTACTATGTGTTAGCCCTAGTCAGGCTAGGCATAGGTTACTATGTGTTATCCGTTAGCTAAGCTATGCATCGGACACTGTGTGTGTTAACCATAGTCAAACTAACCATTAGTTATTCACTAGCCTAGTTATGCTTTGGATACCATGTGTTAACCGTTAGTCATTCTATACCTCGGATACTATGTGCTAGCCCTTGTCGGGCTATGCATCGTTTGTCGGGCTATGTATTTGATTCCAGGATTGGTGTCTGTTGTCAGGCTAGGTATCTATTGTCTAGTTATGTATCTTTTGTCTAGCTATGTAGGCTATGGTCAGGCTAGGTATCTGTTATCAGACAATGTAGGCTATGATCATGCTAGGTATCTGTTGTCAGGGTGCTGCTTACTCTTGCATCACCATAGATCTGTGTCTATGGATAACCGGCTTAGCATAGTATGTGGGTTTACATAGATAACACAGAATGTAGGCTAACTATATACATTACCCAAGCCATGCATTGGATACTTTATGTTAATCATTAGCCTAGCTATGTTAACCATTAGTCAGGCTACACATCAGATAATATGTGATATTCCATAGCCTGGCTCAGCATAGGCTACTATGTGCTAACCATTAGCGAGGCTGTGTACCGGATATTATATGTGGGGGGATACTCAAGCTACTTATCGGATACTATATGTTAACCCATCGTCGGGCTATGCATCGGATACTATGTGTTAATGATTAGTCTAGCTATGTATCAGGTATTATGTGAGCAAGTTGTAGTCAGGCTACTGTGTGATAACCATTAGCTAAACTGTGCATTGGATATAATTTGTAGGCCCTTGTCGATTTAGCATAATATGTATGCAGGCTTACACACATGTTTGTTTAACGCAGTATGTAGGCCTAACATAGTATATACGCCTATCTATGATAGCATGGATATTGGCTTGGCGTGGTATTTATGTAGGTTTACACGCATATTTGTTTAACAGCGTATATATGGCTATTTAGAGTATATTGCATGCTGGTTTAACATAGTATATACCGGGCTAGAGTTTCTTTCCAGCTGACTTTTGAAATGACATGTGTGACTATATCTAGACCATACATAATTGATATGCCAATTTTGGGGAGTTTATGCTTATTTAGCGAGGCTATGCACCGGATAATATGTGTTGGGGCATACTATGTGTTAATGATTAGCCAGGCTAGTGTTTCTTTCCGGCTGACTTTTGAACTGACATGTGTGACTATATCTAGACCATACATAATTGATAAGCCAATTTTGGGAAGTTTATGCTTATTTAGCGAGGCTATGCACCGGATATTATGTGTTGGTGATTACTATGTGTGAATGATTAGCCAGGCTATGTATCGGGTATTATGTGGTAATTTGCGGGCAACTTGTAGTCAGGCTACTCTTCGGATACTGTTTGATAACCATTAGCTAAACTATGCACTGGATATAATGTGTTCAGGCCCATGTCTTCCTAGCATAATATCTATGCAGGCTTACACACATATATGTTTAACACATTATGTAGGCTTAACATAGTATGATAGCATGCATGTTGGCTTAGCATAGTATTTATTTGGTTTACACGCATATTTATTTAACACACTATATAGGGTGATTACGTATGCAGGCCTAACATAGTATATAAGCCTATGTAGGATAGCATCCATGCTGGTTAGCATAGTATTTATGTGGGTTTACACGCATATCTGTTTAGCACAGTATGTAGGCTTAGCATATTATTTATGTAGGTTTACAAGCATATTTGTTCAACACACTATATAAGCTATCATTCATCCTGGCTTAACATATTGTATAGGCCTATGTGGGTAACGGGGATATTTGCCTAATACAGGATGTATATAGGTTAAACAGCATATTGGTTAAACAGCGTATATATATATATGGCTATGTAGATTATATTGCATGATGGTTTAACATAGTATATATGCCTGAATGTTGGTTTAGCACTGTATGTATATGGGTTGCGTAAATTTTTTAAATTATATTGTAATATTTGTTGACCGTCATGGGCGTGATAGGTTATGCATTGGTAGATGTACCCTATAGTACTTCCCATATTATACGATTGCCAGGTTCTACCTGATATATGAGGTGAAACTATCTCTGTTCATATAGGCTGTGGCCAATGATTTACCGACATAGTAGGCGCATTTAGGGGTTCATGTATGTCGACCTAGCATAGTATGTATGCAGGCTTGCGTATTTGTTTAACACATTATGTGGTCTATCGTATATATTGGTTTAGCTATACCTTATAGTACTCCCCATATTATACGGTTGCCTGCCCGTGGTTCTGCCTGATATATGAGGTGAAACTATCTCAGTTCATATAGGCTTTGGCCGGTGATTTACCGACATAGTATGTCGACCTAGCATAGTATGTATGTAGGCTTGCATATTTGTTTAACACATTATGTGGGCTGTCATATATATTGGTTTAACACGTTATATAGGCCTTCTCGTCTTACATTGACCGTTTACGTAGGCCTACCGGGCCCCTGCGTTGTGATTGGTTGATTCAACTTGTTGACTATTTGAACTCTATGTAGGTCGTTGGTTGTTTGATCTAACCGATCATTTTTGGGTAATTTCATATATTATTTGATAACCGCCCCCCCACTTGATGCCTGAATCCAGGGTTACTTTACCTATCGGCTGGCTTCGAGATGGCTTATACCTGAGTCCTTGCTCCGTGTTTGCTTTACCTAAGGTCTAAGTCCATGGTAGCTTTACCTAAGCCCCGACTCCGTGGTAGCTTTATCGATGGTCTGGTTCCTGGGTTACTTTACCTAGGGCAAGGCTTCGGGATAGCTTTTACACGAGGCTTTGCTCCGTGTTAGCTTTACCTAAGGTCTAACTCTGTGGTAGCTTTACCTAAGCTCCGACTCTGTGGTAGCTTTACCGATGGTCTGGTTCCTGGGTTACTTTACCTAGGGCATGACTTCGGGATAGCTTTTACCCGAGGCTTTGCTCCGTGTTAGCTTTACCTAAGGTTTAACTCCGTGGTAGCTTTACCGGAGGTCTAGTTCCTGGGTTACTTTACCTAGGGCGTGTCTTCGGGATAGCTTTTACACGCGGCTTTGCTCCGTGTTAGCTTTACCTAAGGTCTAACTCCGTGGTAGCTTTACCTAGGACTTGGTGGGGGTATTTGTCTTGGTAGTTGGTATAGCAACCATCCTAGCCCTGCTCTTGTGTAGCTTTACTTAAAGGCTGAGTGTATTGTTTATTAATTTAGTAGGATAGACAAATTTTGAGTTTGGCAGTCGTTTACCCTGGGCCCCTCATCACCCGATTCATTTGGGGTAGACCACTATAGTTAGGGTGAGCCTACTACTTGCATAGAGTTGCTCGAGCGTTGATACGTCATCAGATAACCATTAAATCTTTCGAAAGTTACCCCCTCCACCGGAGCTATTCCGCCTATTATTTTTGGCATTCTGAAGACAACCCACAGGTGAAACCACCCCCGCAGCGTTCCTTATTGGACTCTACACATATCCCGTACGGTCTTTCGATCAACCCGAACGATTTTCGGGATTTTCGTATTTTATTTAAAAACTACCCCTAGGTGAACCGCCCCCGCAACGGTCCAAAAGAGCCTCTGCACGTATCCCGTACTGTCTGTTGGTCCATCCGATCGATTTTTGGCAATTTCGTATTTTTTGTAAAAACTACCCCTAGGTGAAACTACCCCTACCGACGCGATAATACACTCTAAACTCATTCTATTGGTCAAGACACGATTTTCCAAAATTTTTTCGAAAACTACCCCCCACCCCCAATCCACCCCCGGAGCTACCCCCGGTGTTGGTCCTGAACGTAGCCGTGGTCACCCCCTTCACGTAGGTTAGGTTAGGTTTGATCCATTTTGGCTAGCTTAGGTTAGCTAGTTGGAATTAGTTTTTTCCATTTACCACCCCTCTAGGCATGGTCAAAACCGCCCTTAGGGTTGGGTGAGGGTCAGCGTCAGGCCTCTGCAACATCCAAAACTACCCCTATAGTCCTAGGTTACGTAGCGGCCGAGTTAGGTTAAAATAAAAATTTTTTCGAAAAACTACCCCCCCCCCCCCCACCCCTCTAGACGTGGTCGAAACCACCCCCAAAGCTACGGTCAGGGTCAGGACGTCGGCCCACATCATCCGAAACTACCCCTATACTCCTAGGTTACGTAGCGGCCGATTTTGTTTTTTTTTTTTTTGGAAAAACTACCCCCTACCCCCCTGAACGTTGTCGAAACCACCCCCGGGTCTGGGGTCGAGGTCGGGGTGACCTTGGGCATCATCCAAAACTACCCCTATAGTCCTAGGTTACGTAGCGGCCGAGTTTAGGGGTGGCTGTGCCCAGGTATCACAACTTCTACTTGCCTGCCTTACGTTCTCAAACCCTGGTCTATATTTGTAAGAAACAAACAGCTAAACTAACAACTTAAACTAATCTATAATACGTTTTTACATCACACTGCACCACTTTGCTAGCTCCCCTTCTACCCTTCCAATTACCCACAACACCCAAGTTTTATACTCAGTACTGACTTACATAACCAAACTGTAAGAATTAGACTAAAGGTAATGCTGATAGGGGATACACCGTACACCTTGTTACACTAGCGTCAGCCTGCCTTACGTTCTCAAACCTAGGTCTATATTTGTAAGAAACAAACAGCTAAACTAACAACTTAAACTAATCTATAATACGTTTTTACATCACACTGAACCACTTTGCTAGCTCCCCTTCTACCCTTCCAATTACCCACAACACACAAGTTTTATACTCAGTACTGACTTACATAATCAAACTGTAAGAATTAGACTAAAGGTAATGCTGATAGGGGATACACCGTATACCATGTTACATTAGCGTCTGCCTGCCCTACGTTCTCAAACCCTGGTCTATATTTGTAAGAAACAAACAGCTAAACTAACAACTTAAACTAATCTATAATACGTTTTTACATCACACTGAACCACTTTGCTAGCTCCCCTTCCAATTACCCACAACACCCAAGTTTTATACTCAGTACTGACTTACATAACCAAACTGTAAGAATTAGACTAAAGGTAATGCTGATAGGGGATACACCGTACACCTTGTTACACTAGCGTCTGCCTGCCTTACGTTCTCAAACCTAGGTCTATATTTGTAAGAAACAAACAGCTAAACTACCAATTTAAACTAATCTATAATACGTTTCTACATCACACTGCACCACTTTGTTAGCTCCCCTTCTACCCTTCCAATTACCCACAACATACAAGTTTTGTACTCAGTACTGACTTACATAACCAAACTGTAAGAATTAGACTAAAGGTAATGCTGATAAGGGATACACCGTATACCTTGTTGCACTAGCGTCTGCCTGCCTTACGTTCTCAAACCTAGGTCTATATTTGTAAGAAACAAACAGCTAAACTAACAACTTAAACTAATCTATAATACGTTTCTTCATCACACTGCACCACTTTGTTAGCTCCCCTTCTACCCTTCCAATTACCCACAACAGACAAGTTTTATACTCAGTACTGACTTACATAACCAAACTGTAAGAATTAGACTAAAGGTAATGCTGATAGGGGATACACCGTATACCTTGTTACACTAGCGTCTGCCTGCCTTATGTTCTCAAACCTAGGTCTATATTTGTAAGAAACAAACAGCTAAACTAACAACTTAAACTAATAATATAATACGTTTTTACATCACACTGAACCACTTTGCTAGCTCCCCTTCTACCCTTCCAATTACCCACAACAGACGAGTTTTATACTCAGTACTGACTTACATAACCAAACTGTAAGAATTAAACTAAAGGTAATGCTGATAAGGGATACACCGTATACCTTGTTACACTAGCGTCTGCCTGCCTTACGTTCTCAAACCTAGGTCTATATTTGTAAGAAACAAACAGCTAAACTAACAACTTAAACTAATCTATAATACGTTTTTACATCACACTGCACCACTTTGCTAGCTCCCCTTCTACCCTTCCAATTACCCACAACAGACGAGTTTTATACTCAGTACTGACTTACATAACCAAACTGTAAGAATTAGACTAAAGGTAATGCTGATAAGGGATACACCGTATACCTTGTTTCACTAGCGTGTGCCTGCCTTACGTTCTCAAACCTAGGTCTATATTTGTAAGAAACAAACAGCTAAACTAACAACTTAAACTAATCTATAATACGTTTTTTCATCACACTGCACCACTTTGCTAGCTCCCATTCTACCCTTCCAATTACCCACAACAGACGAGTTTTATACTCAGTACTGACTTACATAACCAAACTGTAAGAATTAGACTAAAGGTAATGCTGATAAGGGATACACCGTATACCTTGTTACACTAGCGTCTGCCTGCCTTACGTTCTCAAACCTAGGTCTATATTTGTAAGAAACAAACACCTAAACTAACAACTTAAACTAATCTATAATACGTTTTTACATCACACTGCACCACTTTGCTAGCTCCCATTCTACCCTTCCAATTACCCACAACAGACGAGTTTTATACTCAGTACTGACTTACATAACCAAACTGTAAGAATTAGACTAAAGGTAATGCTGATAAGGGATACTCCGTATACCTTGTTACACTAGCGTCTGCCTGCCTTACGTTCTCAAACCTAGGTCTATATTTGTAAGAAACAAACAGCTAAACTAACAACTTAAACTAATCTATAATACGTTTCTTCATCACACTGCACCACTTTGCTAGCTCCCCTTCTACCCTTCCAATTACCCACAACATACGAGTTTTATACTCAGTACTGACTTACATAACCAAACTGTAGGAATTAGACTAAAGGTAATGCTGATAGGGGATACACCGTATACCTTGTTACACTAGCGTCTGCCTGCCTTACGTTCTCAAACCCTGGTCTATATTTGTAAGAAACAAACAGCTAAACTAACAACTTAAACTAATCTATAATACGTTTTTACATCACACTGCACCACTTTGCTAGCTCCCCTTCTACCCTTCCAATTACCCACAACACCCAAGTTTTATACTCAGTACTGACTTACATAAATAAACTGTAAGAATTAGACTAAAGGTAATGCTGATAGGGGATACACCGTACACCTTGTTACACTAGCGTCTGCCTGCCTTACGTTCTCAAACCTAGGTCTATATTTGTAAGAAACAAACAGCTAAACTAACAACTTAAACTAATCTATAATACGTTTCTACATCACACTGCACAACTTTGTTAGCTCCCCTTCTACCCTTCCAATTACCCTCAACATACAAGTTTTATACTCAGTACTGACTTACATAACCAAACTGTAAGAATTAGACTAAAGGTAATGCTGATAAGGGATACACCGTATACCTTGTTGCACTAGCGTCTGCCTGCCTTACGTTCTCAAACCTAGGTCTATATTTGTAAGAAACAAACAGCTAAACTAACAACTTAAACTAATCTATAATACGTTTTTACATCACACTGAACCACTTTGCTAGCTCCCCTTCTACCCTTCCAATTACCCACAACACACAAGTTTTATACTCAGTACTGACTTACATAATCAAACTGTAAGAATTAGACTAAAGGTAATGCTGATAGGGGATACACCGTATACCATGTTACATTAGCGTCTGCCTGCCCTACGTTCTCAAACCCTGGTCTATATTTGTAAGAAACAAACACCTAAACTAACAACTTAAACTAATCTATAATTTGTTTTTACATCACACTGCACCACTTTGCTAGCTCCCATTCTACCCTTCCAATTACCCACAACAGACGAGTTTTATACTCAGTACTGACTTACATAACCAAACTGTAAGAATTAGACTAAAGGTAATGCTGATAAGGGATACACCGTACACCTTGTTACACTAGCGTCTGCCTGCCTTACGTTCTCAAACCTAGGTCTATATTTGTAAGAAACAAACAGCTAAACTAACAACTTAAACTAATCTATAATACGTTTTTACATCACACTGAACCACTTTGCTAGCTCCCCTTCTACCCTTCCAATTACCCACAACACACAAGTTTTATACTCAGTACTGACTTACATAACCAAACTGTAAGAATTAGACTAAAGGTAGTGCTGATAGGGGATACACCGTATACCTTGTTACATTAGCGTCTGCCTGCCTTACGTTCTCAAACCTAGGTCTATATTTGTAAGAAACAAACAGCTAAACTAACAACTTAAACTAATCTATAATACGTTTCTACATCACACTGCACCACTTTGTTAGCTCCCCTTCTACCCTTCCAATTACCCACAACATACAAGTTTTATACTCAGTACTGACTTACATAACCAAACTGTAAGAATTAGACTAAAGGTAATGCTGATAAGGGATACTCCGTATACCTTGTTGCACTAGCGTCTGCCTGCCTTACGTTCTCAAACCTAGGTCTATATTTGTAAGAAACAAACAGCTAAACTAACAACTTAAACTAATCTATAATACGTTTCTTCAACACACTGCACCAATTTGTTAGCTCCCCTTCTACCCTTCCAATTACCCACAACAGATAATTTTTATACTCAGTACTGACTTACATAACCAAACTGTAAGAATTAGACTAAAGGTAATGCTGATAGGGGATACACCGTATACCTTGTTACACTAGCGTCTGCCTGCCTTACGTTCTCAAACCTAGGTCTATATTTGTAAGAAACAAACAGATAAACTAACAACTTAAACTAATCTATAATACGTTTTTACATCACACTGCACCACTTTGCTAGCTCCCCTTCTACCCTTCCAATTACCCACAACAGACGAGTTTTATACTCAGTACTGACTTACATAACCAAACTGTAAGAAATAGACTAAAGGTAATGCTGATAAGGGATACACCGTATACCTTGTTACACTAGCGTCTGCCTGCCTTACGTTCTCAAACCTAGGTCTATATTTGTAAGAAACAAACAGCTAAACTAACAACTTAAACTAATCTATAATACGTTTCTACATCACACTGCACCACTTTGTTAGCTCCCCTTCTACCCTTCCAATTACCCACAACATACAAGTTTTATACTCAGTACTGACTTACATAACCAAACTGTAAGAATTAGACTAAAGGTAATGCTGATAAGGGATACTCCGTATACCTTGTTGCACTAGCGTCTGCCTGCCTTACGTTCTCAAACCTAGGTCTATATTTGTAAGAAACAAACAGCTAAACTAACAACTTAAACTAATCTATAATACGTTTCTTCATCACACTGCACCAATTTGTTAGCTCCCCTTCTACCCTTCCAATTACCCACAACAGACAAGTTTTATACTCAGTACTGACTTACATAACCAAACTGTAAGAATTAGACTAAAGGTAATGCTGATAAGTGATACACCATATACCTTGTTACACTAGCGTCTGCCTGCCTTACGTTCTCAAACCTAGGTCTATATTTGTAAGAAACAAACAGCTAAACTAACAACTTAAACTAATCTATAATACGTTTTTACCACACTGCACCACTTTGTCAGCTCCCCTTCTACCCTTCCAATTACCCACAACACACGAGTTTTATACTCAGTACTGACTTACATAACCAAACTGTAAGAATTAGACTAAAGGTAATGCTGATAGGGGATACACCGTATACCTTGTTACACTAGCGTCTGCCTGCCTTACGTTCTCAAACCTAGGTCTATATTTGTAAGAAACAAACAGATAAACTAACAACTTAAACTAATCTATAATACGTTTTTACATCACACTGCACCACTTTGCTAGCTCCCCTTCTACCCTTCCAATTACCCACAACAGACGAGTTTTATACTCAGTACTGACTTACATAACCAAACTGTAAAAATTAGACTAAAGGTAATGCTGATAAGGGATACACCGTATACCTTGTTTCACTAGCGTGTGCCTGCCTTACGTTCTCAAACCTAGGTCTATATTTGTAAGAAACAAACAGCTAAACTAACAACTTAAACTAATCTATAATACGTTTTTACATCACACTGAACCACTTTGTTAGCTCCCCTTCTACCCTTCCAATTACCCACAACAGACGAGTTTTATACTCAGTACTGACTTACATAACCAAACTGTAAGAATTAGACTAAAGGTAATGCTGATAAGGGATACACCGTATACCTTGTTTCACTAGCGTGTGCCTGCCTTACGTTCTCAAACCTAGGTCTATATTTGTAAGAAACAAACAGCTAAACTAACAACTTAAACTAATCTATAATATGTATTTTACTTTCATGTGGGATACGTTAACAGGAATTTATCCTCTTAACTCACGAAAGATGAAAATCTTTTCGGAACAATAAAACCACGTTATTTAAAAATTGATATTTTTTATATCATTTACAAAAGTCTGAACACTTGGGTTACGATTGAATATTCCAGATAATTTACTGTACGGTTAGAATCTCTCACTCTTTGGGTAGGTTTAGAAAGCTGCATTAATCTATATACTTGGGTGCCAATACCGTAATACGTGTTTATGTAGCTACAATAAATTTTGGTATGAACTAAAGGAGGAACAACACCAACAACGTTCTACACGAGAGTTGCCTACCACTATCGGGTTTAAGGTAGACGAATGTATTTTGCTACCCAACACTGCATTAGTTGCGCGGTGGGTAGCAGTGGGAAAGGTGCCCAATGAGAGTAGGCCTAGGCATGTAACATTTACCCATATCTTACCGGGATGGACGCTGTAATCCTCAAATAGTGTGTTAGTGCAATTCCAAATGAATTGGTTTTACCTCTTAGAAAGTCAGAACATATCAGAAAGTTTAATCGTTTTTAATGGCACCTGTATGCATTAAATTTACTTACTTCCTCATGAGTTTGTTCGTTAAAATATGTTTTTTAGTTTAGGGCTGATTCTCTCAATAAATCTGTGCGGAAATAAATGAGTGTATAGTAGCGCAGTGTATGGATGGAAAAGGTAAATAATTGTATATATATTTTTGTATTTAGTTGTGTGCATAGATAATTTAATAACTTCGTCATAGGGATAGTAATAGGTAATGTCTTCTAATAAGTTATATATTTAGTCCTATTTAAAATTACTTAGATTTAATAAAACTGATTTTAAAATGTGCAGAAAGTGTAAATCCTCAGCATGTAATAAATCTAGTCACCATATGTGTGTTATCCAGCGGAACAACTCAACCAAGAAAAATAAGAGTAGATTCAGTGAGACCTTGTGTTGAGGTAAGTGACATTGCGAAATGTTCATCTGATATCGCCATCTGAGATATTTCTTTGAAGAATAAATTAGTTTCCTGAGGCCAACAAAAAGTCCACAGCCATGAGTCCATTAAACCATCTTCTTTCATACGATTGTTGATAACAAATATTTAAAACATTTAGAGATATCCAACCCTCAATGGTTCATTCGTAATTTTTAAACCATCATCGTACTATAATAATGAATTGGGCTAGAATTAATCCATGCACAAGGTGTACATTTCTTACAGATCAAGTACACTCTTCACTTAATTATAAAACACATCAGAATGTTTTAGGGCTAGTCACCATATTTGTGTGACCCAACAAAACAATCCCATTAAGTCTATCAAAACTAAATTCAATAAGACGGTGTGTCAAGGTACGCGGCGCTGCAAAGTCTTGTATCTGTCTGAGATATTACTTTGAGGGAAGAGTAAGTTCCCCGAAACAGACGTAATCGTCTACACTACGAGTATTTTAAACCACGTTTGTTCACCCGATTGTTGGTAGCAAATATTCAAAACATTTTTAAATTTCCATTCCAAAATGGTTCATATGTAAATATAGGAGTATAAAAAAGATAAATTAGTATAAAATATATCGATGTACAAGTGCCACATTATCTATAGGTAAAGTCTACTATACATAGCAAATGTGTGTTTTAAATATTGCTAAATAAGTGATCAAACAATTAGAATAATTAAAATTATTGAAAAATATGGGACAATATAACAAAACTATGACAAACATTTTATTTCATTCTTTTCTGTATTCCAAATTTACTTTATTAGACTCTATGAAAATATTCCAATTTACATTCTCCTTCCTAACAAATAAGTATGTTCATCCCATAGGAATGCGCAGGAAGTTTAGACGGAAAGCAGTCTGTGGATTAGCACATAAAACATCTGCCTTCTAATAGCTTTTAAAAGTAAACGCAATGAGTCAAGCACATTTATGACTGATGACGTCTAGTTTTATGAATCAGGCAAACATAACAAATTCTCTACATTCTTTTTCAACTTATATAGCCTCATTGTAATTTCGTTAACACAAGACGTTATATATTCTCTTCAAATTTCAAAATTATATCTTCCAGTCCAATATTGGGAATAACTGGAGAATTTTTTCATGAGTATGTTCCAGTACTTATGTTTACATTATTACAATAAACAATATTATTGTAAACAATTAATGTATTACAATAATGAAAGCTGGTAGTAATGACATTAAAAATTTTTAAATCGAGAAATTCGCAAAATTATTTTTTGGCTATTAAACAGTTTCACGAATATACACATGGAAATATTGTGAAATATTTGAACTTCATTCTCATCAACTATAGGCCTACTTACTGTAAAATTTTGAAAAAAGATTTATTCAGCGGAAGCAAGTTAAAGAGTATTCTGTATTTATTAGAATTTAAAAGGGATTATTGATTATTTGTTTAAAGTGATTTTAGTAGAGTTAAATATAGAACAAAATTATATTACATAAGTCCAAACATGTGGAGGTATCGGGAAACCTAAAAGAAAATTACCAGTGAAAAACATTTAGACACAGAGAAAGTCGCAGCTTTATAAAGCTTCTGTAAGCTATTTCGGTTCTCTTGTCACATTAATGGTATTGCCGTTAGCTAATAATGCTACCAACTTGAGAAATGTGAATCCGGTTACTGTAAAATCATCGACCATTTCTCAAAATGTGTTTTTATTTCTTTTTAATTCAAGTTCCTAATTAGGTTTTATACCGTTTTCTAATTTACTTTATTGATTGAATATCAGAATATTTTTAGATCCTAGGTACTAAAAAAAAAACGCAACTGACTTGAAAAAAGCATCCTAATTGAATTCCTTCTCTTTCTCTCTCTCTCTCTCTCGCTCTCTCTCTCTCTCTCTTTCTCTCTCTCTCTCTCTCTCTCTATATATATATATATATATATATATAGCTTTGAGTTTATTATTCAATAAATTAAATATTCCTGTATTTGTGTATATTATTTGATCTTAAAAATATTCTAACAGGAAAACACATTTGATATTCTATATATATATAAGCGTGTTCACATAAGCTAAGAGAGAGTTATTCGGGTGCCTAAACATATTTGGTTTCAAAGTGTGTGTATATAACGGTGACATAAATATGTCCTTACGTCCACCAGAAGCCGATACAAACCGCGAAGCCAGAACGTGGCTTTTGACAAAAAGAAAACAGAATTTGTCTTAAACATTAACTTAGTAGAATAATTAAAAATGTAATCTTTGAAAATGCATAAATCCTTTTTATATTTGCAGAGTAAACAGTAATTTATGTAATCCACTTTAATGTATTTTACAGATATTGGTTACAAATAGGTAAGTGGAAGATAGATATTATAGGTAAGTAGACTAACAGATAGGTAGGTATATAGATAGATAGGTTGATAGATCTATAAGTAGGTAGGGGGATAGATAAGTAGATGTAGAGATAGACAAACAGATAGGTAGATATATAGATAAGTAAATAGGTAAAAAAAAAATATATAGGTAGCTGATAGGTAGACCGATATTGTAACGTTTGTAAAAAAATTAAATTATTATTATTTAGTTTCAAATTTTTAAGTTTAAGTTTTAGTTTTAGTATTAAGTTCTAGCTTACAGTTCAGGCGTAATAATCGTCAGTCTGTAACGCTCTTGAAGGTAGAACTCCGTTACATTGAAATACTTTAAAATACAAAGTTAAATTATTTAAACTAGCAGAGTCTCATTAAACTAATTCTTAAGGCTTATTAACCTTGAAATGCAAGGAATTGTGTGCTGGTTAAATAATTACTCTTTTAAATTCAATTAAAGCAAATTACACTCTTTTTATTTAACAAAGAAAAATATAATATAAATTATAATCATGATACATATTTCTTGACATTCAGTTAAGGATTATTGAACATTTGATATTTAACTTATGAATTTTTAAGGATAGCAATATATCAATCAATCAATCAATCAATAGCTGAAAATGAATCTGTACTCGAGTTTACTTGCTTTTTTTTATAATCAAATTTTATAATTCAAGGTGAACACAATTGCACCAAAAGATGCGTAAATTACAGTTATGTATATAGGTTGAAACGTTCAAGGTTCTTTAGTTTAAGTTATACTGTATAACATTTTAAATTTTGAAATAAATCTTTAAAGGCTTAAATCGTCCACTTAGCTGTATTTCTCATGTCGTAACCTCGCATCCTCCTTGTGGAAAGTCTCAGGAAATGTCATCGGTAACTTCAGCGTCCCATCTTTGTACTTGGTTACGTAAGCTGTCTTCTATCCCATGATTATAACATGTTTTAAAAAGAAGTTTACATTAAACTTTGAAAATAAAATAAAATTTTCTTGCTCTCGGACACGTCCGTTGCCCTTTACATCTTGGCTAAAAGGCCTTAAATTGTAGTTGCGAGCAACGTTCCTACCTACCGCGCATTCGGGCGGGCGCATCCCTAATTTAATTACTTGTTTTAAAATTCTCCGTCAGATGTCACTATCAACCAGAGATCTCATTAAAATATTTCTCATACATCACAATTTTTTTTTATATAGTTGTATATTATTACAATTTTTGAATACATTCTCGTTTGTTTTCTTAACCTTGCCAATTTAATATGTAACACCATCTAAAGTGTGTTACATATTTTTCTCCCCTCTTGAAAAAAAAATTGTCATTTCATTTTTTTTTTTTTACTGAATGTTTTGATCGTATTTTATAATTTATTAATGACTTTTAATTCAGCAACCAAACTATTCTTCTTTAAAAGAAACATATCATAAACCCTTTTATTATTACTTTCATTTCTAGAATTAGAACAAAATTAGTTTAACTAAAAAAAAAAATTTTCTATACGACATTAACATAATATAAACAATATTATTTCTTGGATTTAATATCCTTTCGAAACAAAAAATTAAACTTTTTAACAAATAAATCTATAATCATCTTTTCTTTTACATTCATAAAATATTTTGTATTGACACATACTCTTATACCTTTACACAATGTTCTTTAGCTACTTTATTGCATTAAAACACTTTCACTTATTAATCAAAAATAATATCAACTCACTTCAATAGTGTTCTTATTTATTTGGTGCGCACCATTGTCTTTAAATACGAAGTTTACATACAGGATTTATACCTAATTACATACTTTATCACTCATGTACTTTTCATCAACATTATTTAGGAATTTGTTTTGGAAATTGTTCAGTTTTTTGCTTGTTAAAGTGTTATTAATTATGCAGTGTTTAAATTAAAGTAGTTTGTTTTGTAAAGTCAGTCCGTCTTGTAAATATGGTCCACGTCATAAGTCTGGGACCGAATAGTCTTACCCCTTGTGTAATTGTGTAGTCTACGCCTAAATTAATAACCTTTTATTTGCATTACGAACAATTGCTGTGGAGGTTTCCTAGCCTCTTTTTAATTGCGAGATATGCACCTTGCGTATCTCATTTGAATTTTCTTCCCCCTGTATTAAAACACTTACAGGGTTTAAGAAATATAATAATTTGTATGGACCTTTAAATTTTACATCTAGCCCAGCTTGATATTTATCTATCTTTTTTGATAATGACTGATGCTTTACATACACCTTATTTCCTACTTTGAAAGGATGCACATTATCACCTTTATAGATACCATACTTTTTATTTCTCTCAATTGACATTTTAATATTCTTTATAACTTTGTTAAGTCTGCTTGCTATTTCTGTTTTGGAAATTTTATTTTCTACAATGTCATTCAAACTCCACAAATTCGTTAACAAATCATTTGGTTTAAAATTAAACATTAATTCAAAGGCTGAATGGCCAGTGGATTCATTGAAGGCTGAATTTAGACAAATTTGCAAATAATGAAGTCCTTCATCCCACATTGTTTGTTTATCATGAAAAAAGCTCCTTAACAAAACCTTAATATTTTTAATATATCTCTCAGCTTTATTAGCTCTTGGTATATATGGTAGGGTTTTGATATGTTTTATTCCATTATTAAACATAAAATTTTTAAACTCAATGACTTTAAAACATGCTCCATTATCAGACACCAAGAAACGAGGCATACCGAAATTAGCAAAAACTACATCTCTCAACTTGTTGATGACATTTACAGCTTTGGCATTCCTTAAAGGCATTATATAACAGAATCTACTTAAATCATCTACTGCAATTAACAAATGATTATGACCTTTCTTACTCCTTACTAATGGTCCCATTATATCTACATACAGTTTTTGCATAGGATTGTTTGATACAAAACTTACAAGTTTCCCATTATAAATTTTTGGTGCTTGTTTACAAGTAGGTCATATTTGACAATCATTAATTTTTTGTTTTATAAAATTACACAAATTAGGCCTATAGAAATATTGGTTAATCTTTGACATGGTTTTTAATTGACTAAGATGTCCGCCAAGAAATGAAGTATGATAATATTCGAACATCATGTCTTTCAAATTAACAGGCAAATAAATTTTTAATTTGTTTTTATCTTTAAACATTAATAGGCCTTTGCTCATACAAAACGTTTTATTGTTAGTTTTAGATTTAATACTACCTACAATTCTTGTTATTTCAGGATCTGTTTTTTGATGTACTTTCAAATCTAGGTAACCTAAAGGTATTTGCGAAATCACATTAGTTTGAGGATTAGGACATTTGTTGTTGTTAATGGATTGGAATTTCTTCCCCTGTTTATCTTTTTTAAAGATTTCGTCCTTTGACTCTATCTCAACTATTTCGATACCAATACCTTCCCCATTATTGTGGATTCTACTAAGAGCGTCGGCTACTACATTCTGTTGCCCTTTCATATGAAATATTTTAAAAGGTAGACTTACAAATCTTTCTAACCATCTTTCCAATTTGCCTAACTTTCGGAAATGTGTAAGAGACCATGATAATGCTTGATTATCTGTAAGCAAGTAAAAGGGTTGTACCTCTAAAAATTTATAAAATTTTTCGATTCTAAGAACAATGGCTAAAGTTTCCTTTTCGTATACAGAAAGAGCTCTCTCTGAATCTGTGAATTTCTTTGAAAAGTAAGCTACTGGTTTCTTTTGATCAGCATCATTCTTCTGTAACATGCATGCACCAACGCCATATTCGATCAGCATCATTCTTCTGTAACAAGCATGCACCAACGCCATATTCACTGGCATCTGTCATCAGGTAGAAAGGTTTGTTGTAATCCGCTATTACTAAACAGGGGGGATTGGAGATACAATTTTTTAAGGTGTTAAAACTTTTCTCACACTCTTCCGTCCACTGGAATTTAACTCTTTTCTTCCTTAACTCGTTCAATATACTAGCAATTTTTGCATAATCTTTAATGAAACTACTGAAAAATGACACCATGCCTATAAATCTAGACACTTCCTTAGCATATTTTGGTCTAGGAAAATTTTTTTATTGAATTTGTTCTTTCTGGATCGATTTTAATTTGATTATGGCTCACTTTATTACCCAAAAAATTAATCTCTTTACATAAAAATTTTGCCTTGCTCAAATTCACAGTTTAATTATTTTTACTCAATCTACTAATCACTTCTCAAACATGTTTCAGATGTTCTTCTAAACTATCACTATATATAAGGATGTCATCAACAAAGTTTAACATGTATTTAAACTTTATATCACTAAATATTCTTTCAATATACGAGCTTAATATTCCACTGCCTACATGCAAACCATATGGAATTCTCGTATAATTATATTGACTGAAAGGTGTTGAAAACGCTGTATACTTTTTGCTATTTTCGGTAAGCGGTATCTGGTGGAAACTGTTACAAAGATCAATAAAACTAAAATACTTAGCATTACCCAGAAATTGATAACAATCGGCCATATCGCCAATAGGATGTGAAACTCTTTCTATCAATTGGTTCATTTTGCCATAATTCACTACAAGTCTATGTTTATCTCCCTTTGAAACTAAAAATGAAGGACTCAAATATGGGCTAGTGGAATGCTCAATTATTCCTTGTGCTAGTAAATCATCTATGATTCCTTTTAGAATAGTCATTTTAGGTGGACTGATGGGATATGGTTTAACTTTTACAATTTCATCAGATTTTACTTTTAAGTCAAATTTAAAATTTAAGGCCTTGCCGATCTTATGTGTAAATACCTTGGGAAATTGTCTTACTATTGCTTCAATTTCATTAATTCCTTCTGGACTACCTATTTGTATTTTACCATTACTCATTATATTGTTATTGCTTAAGGATTTAAAATTATTAATTTTTATTTTTACAGTAGGATCAAAATTAAAATAGCATTTCTGTTTTGATATGTCGATTATTAAACCTGTTTCATTAATGAATGGAGTTCCTAATATCAGGGGCCATGTTACGTTATTTACAATATAAAATTTTACATACCAACTGCAGTGTTTTATTTTTATTTTTTGAATACAAAAACATTTTACTCTGATTTCGGCATTATTGGCAGCTATAATGGTTTCCATATCTGACTTATACATTGTTATTTTGTTCAGCAATTTATTCTCTTGAATATACTTTTCACTAATTAAATTGATTGAGCTTCCTGTGTCAATAAGGGCTTTACTTTTATTGCCTTTTTTATTTATTTTTACATCTATCGTTGGTAACATAATTATTTTAGGTTGGATTTTCATCCATTTTCTATTTTTCACCATTTCCAAAACCCTCAGGCATTTATTTTTATCTTTATTATTTTTATTATAAATATGCTTTTTATAATTAACATTTTTCTTATTCATATTTTGGCAATAATTGACCTGATTACAATTGTTATTCTTTTTATTATTTGTTTTAAAATTACCTTGTGAATTACCTTTGTGCTTAACCGAAAATTTACTTTTTACAACATTGCGGAAGGTATCCCTAATGAACGTCTCCCTCTTAATTAGTTTTTTGAATTTGTTCTGCACACAGTAGCCTTGTGACCCAATTTACCACACTTAAAACATTTTATTGGTTTATGGTTATAATTTTGATGATGAGGTGGTCTTTGATAGCGATTATTACTATTATTATTGTTAGAATTATTATTGTTATTGTTACTATTGCTAGAATTACCATACATATTGAACTTCTGAAATGCCCTTAACTGTTGTTCATTGTTTCTACTTCTGACATGATCATTGTATGTTATGTTTTGTATTTGCACAGACATTTCGTTAAAATCATTTAAGCATGTAGGGTTTCTAATGAATGACAACTTATTCCTGGTTTCTGGATTCATCCCTAATTTAATTAGTTCTACTAAATCATTTTCAGAATATTCACCTAACAATAATTCATTATTCTCTTTCAAAGATTGTACATAAAGAGGCAGGGGTTCTCCAATACCTTGAGGTCTATTAATCAAATCTCTTTTTAAATTTTCCCTAGTAATTTCTTTTAAGATTAATAGGTATAAATGTTTTTAAAATATTCTGGTGAAATTCCTTTAGATTATTGTTCTGCTCTAATGCTAACAATAATTTGTCCAACAATGGACCGGTTGCATAGTTCATACCTAGTTCTAGGATTTGATTATCAGAAAGCTTTACTTCGTTTTTTAATTTCAATACTACTTTAATAAAATTTAATAGTTTTTTAGATTCTAAACCATCTGTTGTAATAAACATTTTTAGATATCTCTCTAATGGGTTTGTCAGCTTATTATATAATCTGAAATCGAACACTGCATTCTGGGGTCTTACATTAGTACAGATATTAGGTACAACATTGGACGTTATTGAGGCTTCATGGCTACTTAAGAATACTTCTTGTACATTTTCTTCCGACATGTTTTCTTCGGATAGTTTTCTTACTACCTCTGTCTTTAAACTCACATCTAAATTCAATTCAGTTATTGCTTTGTTTAAATCATTCAACTTTTTAATATATCATTAAGTTCATCCCTCATCTGTTGTTCGATCTTAGATTTTAGCAAAACATTACATCTGGTTGTCAAATGAATTACTTTAGTTTCTGATCTAACTGTATCTATTACTCTAGGATCGTCTTTTAATTCATTAACATTTTTCATTAAAGTTTTACATTTTTCACAAATAACTGCAAATTCATTAGTTACATTTTATTTGTCTTTCAAATTAATAGGATTAGCCAGTACACTAACATCTTTTAAAACTTTCCTTAAAATTTTTCTAACATCAGATACAACTGAATCGCTTCTATAAGTGACATTTCTTAAATTTAATTCATATTCTAATTCCTCTTTTGACAAAAGGTCTATTTTTAAAGCCATTTTGTTTAATAGAATTGCTTTCAGAAAATTAACGAGAATATATTCTTTATACTGAAAAGTCAAGCAAACTCGAAATGTTCGAACACGTTTTATGCAAACATTGGACTTGCAGCTGTGTAAACAATTGTACTCTACAACTGGCTTTCAAAGCCATGCACAAACCTACAAAAAAATCTAAACTTTACTAGGCACATTACAATTCATATTTCAAACAACAAGAGTCTCTGACCTTGACTACTATACACGTAAAAACAGGTTAAAACAGGTTTCTCCCCTATCTTCCAATACTGTTTACACAATCCACAAGCCACATTCTTTTACGTTCAATTTATACATTTTACAAAACTTCCACTGTTAAATGATTAATGAATATTTTTTTTTTTTACCTTTTTGAATATATTTAATTAAATCAGTTATTTTCAGCCATTTTTAATTTTCTTTCAGCCAACACACAAATTTACATTTCAATTTTTTGCCTAATAGCAGAGTTGCGCATTTTGTAACGTTTGTAAAAAAATTAAATTATTATTACTTAGTTTTAAATTTTTAAGTTTAAGTTTTAGTTTTAGTATTAAGTTCTAGCTTACAGTTCCGGCGTAATAATGGTCTGTCTGTAACGCTCTTGAAGGTAGAACTCCGTTACATTGAAATACTTTAAAATACAAAGTTAAATTATTTAAACTAGCAGAGTCTCATTAAACTAATTCTTAAGGCTTATTAACCTTGAAATGCAAGGAATTGTGTGCTGGTTAAATAATTACTCTTTTAAATTCAATTAAAGCAAATTACACTCTTTTTATTTAACAAAGAAAAATATAATATAAATTATAATCATGATACATATTTCTTGACATTCAGTTAAGGATTATTGAACATTTGATATTTAACTTATGAATTTTTAAGGATAGCAATATATCAATCAATCAATCAATCAATAGCTGAAAATGAATCTGTACTCGAGTTTACTTGCTTTTTTTTATAATCAAATTTTATAATTCAAGGTGAACACAATTGCACCAAAAGATGCGTAAATTAAAGTTATGTATATAGGTTGAAACGTTCAAGGTTCTTTAGTTTAAGTTATACTGTATAACATTTTAAATTTTGAAATAAATCTTTAAAGTCTTAAATCGTCCACTTAGCTGTATTCACATGTCGTAACCTCGCATCCTCCTTGTGGAAAGTCTCAGGAAATGTCATCGGTAACTTCAGCGTCCCATCTTTGTATTTGGTTACGTACGCTGTCTTCTATCCCATGATTATAACATGTTTTAAAAAGAAGTTTACATTAAACTTTGAAAACAAAATAAAATTTTCTTGCTCTCGGACACGTCCGTTGCCCATTTCATCTTGGCTAAAAGAGACCTTAAATTGTAGTTGCGAGCAACCTTCCTACCTACCGCGCATCCGGGCGGGCGCATCCCTAATTTAATTACTTGTTTTAAAATTCTCCGTTATATGTCACTATCAACCAGAGATCTCATTAAAATATTTCTCATATATCACAATTTTTTTTATATAGTTGTATATTATTACAATTTTTGAATACATTCTCGTTTGTTTTCTGAACCTTGCCAATTTAATATGTAACACCATCTAAAGTGTGTTACAATATATAGATAGGCAGGTATATATATATATATATATATATAAGTAGGTGTTTAATGTTTATAGGTTGCTTGAGGTTATACGAAGTATAGGATATAGATAAGTAGGTACGTAGTTTTAAAATAAAAAACGGCTCAAGGTTGTTGTTTGCAATTTAGCCTTTATTAGATTAAGGCTAGGTTATTGACATGAACTTAATAAAGTAGAGTAAATTGTATAATGCTGTGATATTATGCAGCATTATATCTAGATAGAAATCACGAGAATATTATAAGTATGAATAATAATCGTATTAGATCTCTGACTGTGATAAGTAGAACGAATCATAGTTATCAGATGGAAATGAAGTAAATGAAGAAATTAGAAATGAGCAATGTTGTGAAATAAATGGCTACAAATTAACATTAAAAATAAATTGTATGGTAGCAAAGGGTTGATTTAATTAAAGAAGAACTGTTTTACTTCTATCTTTTAAAACACTGAATTGATATAGAGTGTAGAAAACTGGACATTGCAACAAAGAAAAGAGGATTATACGTTTTTAAGGGGATTTACTGAGACATGGAATGTTTTAAATAAGAAATGAAGCAAGAAATATTGGCTGGATAAAAATTACTAATATTAAGTAAAGATGAATGAATTTCACGAAGGCTTTCATTGCTTACA
>JBAIZL010000002.1:142983402-142990902 GCA_036971475.1 Prosapia bicincta
CTAAAAATGTAGGCTATATCCTGAGCTGAGAAAAGCATTACTTAGAGTTATACAATGCTAGTTGTTTGTTTTTATCCAATCTAAATGTACAGTAGCATTGAGAGGTGTAATAATACTAAAATTAAATTAATATGTTATGAGAAACTTACAAACTCTCAAAAAGCTCTTAAGCTTCATAGTTTTGATGCTAGTCAAAAACAGTGTCAAGCAAAAATATTTTTACGAAACTATGGTAATGTAAATGCAGTTTATTCTTTATTGTTAGTTTTATACTAATTGTTAAGTGTTTCTTATATATCGAAAAAATAAAAATTGTAATATGGAATTTTGTTCCATATGTAATATAATAACCATTTCTATTATCGTGGATTTTATCGCCTATTGTATAGGTTATTTATATTTTTCTTTTAATATAACCCACTTTAAGGTTATTATTAGATTGAAAAACTTATTAACTTATAAGTTAAGTGAATATTTGAAAAACTTATGTTAAAGTATTTTCTACCGCTCTAAGCAATATTCGTCAGTGTCTCGTCAAATGTTCATCAATGTGGTAAGAAATGTGTGTCTCAGTACGTTTTTCTTAATTGACTTAAATTATAAATTGGACAAGTCTTAGTTGTTAACGATACTAATAATAACCTTAACCGAAACCGTAATATATAAATATTATTTATTAAAATAAAAGCAATAAAATCAGGGGTAAATTGTAATATGTATTTTAAAGAAATATTCACGAATCCATGAAATTTTATTGTTATGAGAATGAGTAAATTATTTTGTTTATTACAAGTTAAATTAAAGCAGCAGCATAACATAAGATAGGAATAGATGTTTGTAGCTCTCCAACATGATACACCGTCTCATGTTTCTGTTAATGTAATTTAGCAGGTGAGACAAAACATGTATCGATCTGGTTCGGATTGGGCCAAATATATAGTACAGATAGTATTACCAAATTTATCGTATGGGGTTAATTAAAGAAAAATATGAGTTTGAAATTATCCTAAATTAAATATTTGAAACTTTTCAACAATTCATCAAAGTCTTAAGGAAGGAGGTGCTTCCATTAAAAGTGTCACTCTTAAGGCAGGAGGTGTAGATATTGAAGTGCCACTATTGATGCAGGAGGTGCAGTTATTGATGTGTCACTCCTTAGGCTAAATTTGCAGCTATTGAGGTGTCACTCTGTTGTCAGGAGATTCAGGCATTGAAGTGTCACTTTTAGGACAGGAGGTTCATCCATTGAGGTGTCATTCCTAAAGAAGGAGGTGGAGCTATTGAAGTGTTGTCACTCACAAGGCAGGAGGTGCAGCCATCAAGATGTCACTCCTAAGGCAGAAGTTGCAGTTATTGAAGTATCACTCTATGTTAGAAGGTGCAGGCATTGAGGTTTCCCTTTTAAGACAGGACGTGCAGTCATTGAGGTGTCGTTCTTAAAGCAGGAGGTGTAGGTATTGAGGTTTCATAATATAATATCATGCAGATTACCATAATCTTAGTAAATCATATGTTCGTAAGTACAAATACATAAATTTTATCTTGAAGAAAAAGCACTAAGTAGAACAGGGATACACAACCTTTTTGGAATGGTGGGGCAATTAATTGCTCATTTTTTAGAGCCGGCATTTTGTTCAAATGTGTTATTGTTATATGTGTAAATACGATATATACAAAACTATATATATATATATATATATATAACCTCACATACTTGTAATAATGTATCCAGGTGTCAATAATTCCCAATTAATATAATGTTGATATTACGCTAAATTTAAAAACATAAAAAGGTTTTCATCTTTAAAATGTTATAAACAAAAAATAAACTCTGAATTATTTTAGTGAGTAGTATGACACTGTTTTTTGGTTGATATTCTTCAATTTCTATTTTAATGTTTGGGATTATTATTTTTAAAGTTGATTCTAAGTTCTCATATAAACGCGTACAAGATTTAGATTTGATATTTCCATTAACGAAAAAGCATGTAGCAAATATAATTACTAACGAAAAGACACAAAATTAAAAACATTGTCCTCTAAAATTAATATTTATTAGACGTAAGCAATTTCTGTAGAAATCCAATGGTGAAACTTTAATACATTTTGACATTAACTGAATTATGTGCTGCAGATCGATAAGTTATATTTGAATATCGTCTAAAGTACTGCTGGTACAGCAATATTGTGGTGGCTCATGCCTTTCCCTATGAAATAGTATTACGTTTCTCTAAATTGTCAAGCAACATTTTAGAGTGGTCTGCGGACCGCACAAAGCAACTCGAGGGCCGTGGGCTGTGCATTCTTAAAATAGAGCCTAATATACGCATGGCAATAATCTTTTGGCTGTCAGCAACGACCTCTGTTACTGAATGTTCAATCAAGAAGAGACAGTATTTTGATCTTTTCTGTATTACACCGACTAACATGTTATTTTGACAGACATATTCCAGGAGAGTGAAACAGTGTTTCTCAGCTCGCGTGTGACACCTGATACGTGTTGAAATTACCCTTGACAGGTGTGTCAGTAGCGCATGAAGCCGATTTGACTACCACAATATAAGAGGCTATTAAGTAGTAATTACTGTGCTAAAGCAAGTAGTAAGTAGTTTGAAAAAATGTATTCTCAGTTGTCACTGAACTCGTGAACTTCGTATCTTCCCTTTTCCCGTTCAATTACAAAATCTCCTTTAAGTCTTTAGAGTAGTGACTAGAGCGATCTCAATATAGATGGCCGATAACATGTTCTAGATGGATAGCAGCCAATTGCTTTAGCATTAAGTGCATCGAGCTACTTAATGAAATTACTTCTTTCTCGACATAAATCCAGAAGGAATTGCCAGAACTAACGGATCTTAAGTTCTTCCTCAGTTTGAGATTGTTTAATAACTCTCCAATTTAAAAATTACTGAAGGTTCGGACGAACTGGTAGATTAATTTCATTGGTTAGACCGATGATATTAAATACAGTTAGAACTTGCTTGAAGCGTTAATACAATTAATTATCAAAACGTATATCATAAAAAAAATAAACTGTAATTAGGTTTACTTACTAGGTAGTAAAAATGCTGATTTAAAAATGGCAATAACTCATATTGCAATTTATTGTTTTAGTTGTAGAATTGATAATCTCGACAGTTTTTGATAGGTAAATAAATCCATAACTCGATTTCTGAAGATTACCACTTTTGATATTCATATTTATAAATAGAACACACATCTGTGATATTAAGTAAATCCTGGCTGATACCATTCCTTAAAAACATGAATTTTTCTGAACTTACTAAAATATCTTCTTTACTCTATCATTGCAGCTAGTGTAGCTGTATCACTTTGAAGAATGTTTTATGTTTCTTTGCATAGTTCGCCAGTACTGTGATGTATTCCAATATTGCAATATACGAGATATATATTGCAATATCTCCAATATTGCTCGTACTACCAAAACTGTACTGCAAATAATGTAATATACTGCCAATACTGTAATGTACTGCCTCTACTGCAGAGTAATTTCAAAATTTATTTCGCTAGAATTGCAGATGTAAAAGCGGTTTGGTTCCTGCTCCCTGTAAGAGTGAACTCCTTAAGGATTTCATAGACTGTCTATTATTATAATTCTGCTTGACAGTTTAATTGCAGATGTATAAGATTTTAATGTCCTGTGAGCCAGGTTTTTACGAGTCCTGATTTACGTAATATTTATTTTATTTTCATTTATAGCGTGAAACGAACTATCTAATTCTTGTTTTCTTCACTAATTCACAAATTCCATTCGTTATTGTTATCTTTTTAATTATCATGAAATTACCATCCATGGACAAATTCATAGTTTTAATACTTAGTATTATTAATAAGTAATTATTTTATGATTTTTAGAAATTTATGTAAATAATGAAGTAAAGTGAGAGGCACATCTTAATTCGTCTCTAGAGTATACCAAAAGAGAGAAACATTGTTTTTGTTAAGAAGTAATAGATTGTACATTTTTGTACACATAACGATTTTAAATTGACCTATAGCGTGAGAGTGGAGTTCCTGGTGTTTTGCCTTGCTCAGAACTTTATTAAAGTTTTCGACAGCGATGAATTTGGACGTTATAATTAAGAATGAAATGGAGCGACGTCATGTCATTGGAACTCATACAGTGCAGGAAGTTCAGGTTGATAAAAGGTATTTTACTTATAAGTTTAGTTTTAAGTATGCAAGTTTAATAACATTAAACATGTTACAAAAACAATGAAACTCAACAATAACTTTCTCTTGTTGTTTATATTGTTAGTATTACATATATTATAATTGTTTAGGTATTACTTTTGTAATGCATTAGAAATATTTACTGGAAAGTGAAATACATGTTATGAAAAGTATTGTAACTGCCATGGCCTCACAAATGGCTTATAGTACAAGCTTGGATAAGTTAACAAGTTCTTTCTGGCTTAAGCAGACACAACGACTACAACATTTTGCTATAGTCTAGAACTTTCTAAGAAGTGAAGTGGCTAGAAACTACGAGAGATTTTTAGAAACGGCAAGTTGATAATTACAGGGTTTCTTCAGAAAGTAGATTAGTGTTTATGATAATGTAAAGAGAATAAAAGCTTCAGTTACAGAGTGATAGTTTTATTGTTAAATGTAAATAGACTATTGACATACTCAGTAGTTAGACCTATTAAAAACATTAATCGGACGCTTTTATAAATTTTAAGTCCGTAAATAATAGCAGTTATAAAAGTGTATAATTTATTAAATAGTGATTTTGTATAACATTACCTTATTATTTATTGAGCCTCTGTAAGAACGTAGCAATATCTCCTTGGTTGAAAATATATTTAGATAGAGTCAGAGGTAAAACATTTTCTAAGTAGACAAAGGTAACAAAGGGATCGATTTGGAAGTCGATAATAGCGTTGCATGCCGAAAGAGAGGAGTAATATATCTACGGCGGTTAGGTAGATAACACAGATTCTGCTTATTTTTTGTATAAATTAATATTTCTGTGAAGACATTAAAAGAAATGTCTTATTTTAAATATATTCTCACGACCATTTTGTCCTATCTCCGTTGGTTGTAAAATCTCCCACTCCGTTCTGATTATTATAATCATATTTAGTTATTTTGTAGAAATGTTTATTTCTATATTTTGCTGAATTTTTCCCATGATTAGTTGTCATTTTCAACGTGGCTTGTTACTTTTGTCTCTCCCTAGGCATTTGACATCTGCCTTTCTGACGTTGACTGTGTTATCTAGTTCCTGTATGTAAATGTATCCCTGTTTAACCTGACTCCTAATCAGCCTGTCAAACGTTCGCGCAACTATAAAGTCAGTAGTGCCAAAAAGACTTGTCATAAAGTTAAAATTACTATATTTTCTGCTTCAATAGTCGGGCATTAGAATTTCAGCTTGGTAAATTAGCCTTATCTCTCAGTGTTGAGTTCCACCACAATATAATCTTCACGAATCTGTTGCCACGATAATATTTGTTCGTACGGAGTGTGCCATGACGTACGGAGGGTGCCATGACGGTGGAATAATGTTGTATAGAAGGTTACGTATATATATATATATATATATATATATATATATATATATATATATATAGTACACACGGCATAGTGAGTATAAGGTATGACGGGTTCTAATAGCTAAGTTTTTCTGGTAGAGGGCCTTGGATTACTAAACCCTAACAATTGGTGTTTTTAATATTAGTTTCCTTAGATACAAGTGATGTTTATTTTAGCTCAAGTTAAAAAGGTTTTCAGCTATTAATTTACCAATAGTAGTTATGTGTAATAATATGTGCCATCGGATACTTTGTGTTAACCAACAGTCAAACTATGTATCGGATACTGTGTGTTAACCATTATCCAAGCTATGCATCGGATAATATGTGTTACCTTATATCACACTACTCATATCTACCCTGTATCCACCTCTACTAATATATTATTAAACATAAGTCTTTGTAAAAGAGTCCGTATATTATGAGAACTTATCTAAATCTTGTATTTTTTTCAAAAAAAAATAATTTCTTAAATTTTCAAATATTATTTAAAGTTATTTAATACAATAAAGTCACCGTTAAAACCAATAGAACCTAAACAAATAGAATATACTTAATTACGATATTTGAGTTTTAAAATAAAATATTGTTCAGTTTTTTTTTTATTAATAAAACGATCTGGTCGAATCCAACGCGTGCTACCCCTCACGTTTTATTTTTCACGCGACCTCTGC
Organism: Prosapia bicincta; assembly: GCA_036971475.1. Lineage (NCBI taxonomy): Eukaryota > Metazoa > Arthropoda > Insecta > Hemiptera > Cercopidae > Prosapia > Prosapia bicincta. The sequence continues at coordinate 142,989,638 of JBAIZL010000002.1, forward strand.
CAGGTTAAACAAAGTATTGGGGCGCTTGCTCAAGTTAGTGATGCTGTTATTTTTGCTGCAAAGAGATCTGTTTGGGTCAGTTAGAGGGATCCAAGTACATGCTCGCTTATTGCGATGTAAGCTCATTCAACTTATGTGTTGTGATATTATTGAATAAAATCATTTGCGATTATCACATGTTTACTTCAATAAACGTTAATTTCTATACAAAACTGTTGTAGACTATGGATGAGCCTATTATTTATAGAGATTTAAAAACAGTGCCCACTCTGATCATGTTTTCGTTACTTATAAACCGATATGTTTGGGAAGAAGGAATATCTGTGCTTTACGTTAAGGTACAATATATATTACGTATTATACTGAATTAAACTCACATTATTGTGTGAAAAGTTACTCGCACTTTAGCAACCCGCCTTAACGTATATAGGCTGATACGACAGAGAATTACTATCAATAAGGCCGCAAGAAGAATTCCTACCAGTTGAAGTTTGTAGATCCACGATTAACGAGAAAAGTGATAATTCTTCATTTGGAATCACAGTCAACGTAATGAATTTTCTCGATTGACATATTATATGAAGATTTTATTGAAATAAACAATAGAAAGACAACAATATATTCACGAATAATTTAATAGGCTTTTCTAAAAAAAATGTAATAATACATACAATCTTCAACAATAATATATCTGCATTCTAACGCCCCCGTCCAGTTAGAGATAATTAACCTTTAAAGTCCAAAACGACCACGTGGATTCTACATTGTGGGTGGATCATTGTAGATAAAGGGCGAGAAACAAAGTTATAATGTAGCTCAGGAATTTCCCATTCAATGTAGTCCATCATTTAAATATACTTTGATAGTTTTACTGTTCAAGCTCTGCAAAATTGTATACTTAAGACTCACAGTAGCTCTACTGACTTTAAGGTTTGTGATCACAAAAGACTTGCGCCAGATTCTAATCAGGCTTCTTACAACAGAACACAAAACTCACACTTAAACCGATGCTATTTTGTAAGCTATGCCTTGCACAATATAAACTATAACAAATTTGGCCGCTGTTGAAAATTTTACAGAAGATCGTAAGCGCACAACTAAAGTCGTTTAAATAATAAAATAACTCATATAGAATATTATTATAGCAGAGTAAATGGTTATCTCTTATAGCATATTTGCACTTATTTTAAATTTGTTATTTGGCAAAGTAAATCTCCTGTGTAAAATTGAAGGATCGACTTTTGCAAACACGTAGGAAAATAAGT
>JBAIZL010000002.1:142995902-143023402 GCA_036971475.1 Prosapia bicincta
TGTTATCTAGACACCTGCACTCCTAACCGTTATGTGTAGAGGAGAAATAATAATAACTCCAATATCTCTTAGCATAAGGTTAGTCTCGGAGCTCCTGCATGCTCTGTAGTGGGTATTCCCTAGCTTTTATAAAGGGAAAAACAACAAAAAAGCCACAACCTGCACCTGCTCAGACCTACACATCCCTACGGAAAAAGGGGTTGCAAATACACCCCTCAGAGTCGCTGACCTCGGATACCACCCCTACATAAAACAATACTCACCTCCTTGTATCATTTTAACCTGAACTACCTAAGCGGACGACCTCAAAACCGTCATGATCAAAGTTATCCCGTATGGAGTAGTCGTCAAAAAAATGTGCACCCCGCCGCTTCCTCTACCTTTAAGATATCGATATCTGGAACATTCCTGACAGACTCCGTCAGATTCCATGCTAAAATACATACCGCATTGATTGCCCGAGCCATTCGAGCCAGCGCTCATCCCAAGTTCAACCCCGCCACTTCCTCGATCTTCGTGTTCTACTTCTTGCGATGATTAAGTTAATTAAATTTAACAAAATTTGTAACTCTGGACTACACGAGACGACTTATAAGTGTTGAACAATGGTGTCGTCACGAGAAAACTCTAAACTATGTACGTAGGGTAAAACCTGGTAATGCTCTGTGGTTTACTATTACATTAGACAAATAACTTTAAGAGAGGTAGGGCCCGACAGAGTATATCTGAAAAATACAAACTAACCGCAGTTTATAAATACAAACGGATACGACCGGTTATCTCCATAATCAGATAACAAGCTCTGGTTAAAAACCTAGATATTATTTCAGCCTTTAGAATTATTCCTGAAACGTAATTGTTTTAGAAAAACCTGTATACGTAGGTCTATGGTGAACATAGAGTAGCTTAAAACTAAGTAAACATAAATTATGAGGTATTTCATCAGCAATAATATAGTTTATAATTTTTTAAAAGGCAAAGCTTTATAGGCAGCTTTCCACATCACCCTAGAGGTATAGCCTTCGATGCGCTGTCCGTTTTTTTACCTGGCGGACATCCCCGTAGGCCTACTTCACCAGGTTAGCTTATTGCATGAGCTTAGTTTGAAAAGCGCTTGCAATGAGCATCAATTTTGAAAATTTTTATTATTGCTGTGTTTGCATTGCTTGTACTATCAATAGTAAAACATGTTTTAGAGTAACACATAGAATAAACCTATTTTACTACACAACGCGATTAAAAGTACAGATTAATCACTTTTGTTTACTAAAAATTAGCTTCCCGGCAAAGACGAAAGCAAGAATTATCATTTAAATCTCGTTGACGATACGTAACTATGTTTGATGCGCAAATCTACTTTAAATTTAACACTTCGGGTATCACAAATCAGATAACCTTTTTTTATTTATTTTTTATTTTTTCAATTATGCTTGTCTTTCTTTATGGAAAAATTAACTTCATGCCAGTGACCCACACACACTTTGCTTTACGGAATAATTAACTCCACGCCAGTGACCCAGACACACCTTGGTTTACGGAAGAATTAACTCCACGTCAGTGACCCAGACATACTTTGGTTTACGGAAGAATTAACTGCACCCCAGTGACCCAGACACACCTTAGTTTACGGAAGAATTAACTCCACGCCAGTGATCCAGACACACTTTGGTTTACGGAAGAATTAACTCCACGCCAGCGACCCAGACAAACACACAGGTTTAACTCCACGCCAGTGACCAAAAACACAATTTGGTTTAGGGAAGAATTAACTTCACGCCAGTGACTCAAACACACAAGAGTTGACTTCAAGCCGCTGACAAAAACAAGAAGCGACAATCATTTCTTATTGTATAATAATAAACTGATTTTGACCTTTCATGCATAACCTTATCGTATTACACAACGTTCTTAATCTCTAAGCTTTCGTTCTTGCCTTTGATTACGGAAAAATTAATTTCGCGCCAGCAACGGTAGCAAGATACAGGATGAAGATCACACTGTACAAATTTGATTTATTAATAATTACGTATATCCTTTTTAACAGGGATCTCAAACACCTATTATGAAATTTTTCAGCTAAGAAATAAAAATAATTTACATTTGCTATGATGTTACCCTTAAAACATGGTCTACGTGGAAAATTTAAAACTGATCTCATTTGAACTGATCGTACGTTTATGTACGTCGTCCTTTTTTATTATAACTATAAGCAAAGGAGTCATACTTACCCTCCCTTTTCCCCTTAAATCCTGTTATTTTAAACTATTTCGATTCCTCGACAGTAACCACCTCACGATCTTTTGTTCTACGAATACGTGAAGCGGGCACCTCCAAGGATTCGTCTTTGTCTGTGACCATTGTTTTAAGAGATTGAAAATTAACCAAACCAGATGTGCGAAGGTTTAAAGTCAGTCCTTTTACTTTGCAAACTGTCTCTATTTCGTCCATGGTCCAAGTTCCTACCAACGCTCGTTCTTCGGTATTGTGGTCACACTCGGTTGTACTCAGTTTGAGTGCAAATGTTCTGCAGAGGACAAACATTAATATCTGATGAAATTTAATAGGTAACACAGGGTGATACAGAGCACGTGGAGGAAGGACTTTACACTTCAAAAGTCCTTCAGCGTCTATTCCACGTTGTCTGCACTCATTGTCACCCACGTGTACGTTTGGATGGGCAATAGGATACTTTCCATACTTACACACCCAAGGATAGAGCGAACATATATCAACGTAATGTATAGTCTCATCATTCTTACACGCGTGATAGGATTTAGTGTTTCCTGTTCGCCCTCCAAGAAATGCATCACGTGGATTGAGAGGTGCTTTGTTCAGAATAGGGTGTGTGTCCAGGTAGGTCATGGCCGTGTTTCCTTTTTTCATCTGTTTAAATTCGCACTCACATAAATCCACGACATTAGAGAGTTTAGCCGATTTGACCTTCGTCCTCTCTAAACCTAAATTAGGTGTGTCGGAAGGATCATCTTCCAAAGGTTCGTCACGTCCATCCTTCGAAATGTCCATCCACTCTCAAACCTCCTACTTTCATCTCACGTCCTCGGCCTGCGTGTTCAATACGAATTTCTCTCTGATCTTCTAACCAAGTCAGCCATTGCAAAGCTATTTCTGATAGTCTGTCTACTAGTCTGTATCCTCTTTTAGGATTAATTCCAATGATATTGGGTGTAAAATAGTTTCTTCTAAACGCAAGGTTACAAGCACTGGTGATGATTACGGCCTCGAGGAAAGGGTCCACATTACATATGCTCAAAAGTATCGATCTAAACTTTATGCAAGCTAAAGCCATGACCTCGACATCGGAACAACAGTATTCGACTATCTCCTTCTGGAAATCAAACACATACCCGTTACTTATCTGTTCATTGTGCCAGTTAACGAAATGATCATAACTAGTGCTGTCCATCATAGAATCAGGACAATAGAATTCTTTAGCAGGTATAGGGCCCACATACGATGGGTTTGCCAGCGTGTTGAAGAGATGGGGAAAATAGCCTTATTTCTTTCTTCGGAAGACCGAAAGACTTTGGCAGTTTAGATAAGGCCATGGGCATATAGTTTAGGGAATCGATCAACTTTGTGTTATCAATCTCCATTAGAATCACCTTTGTCCCACGCGTGATCAGAGTGGGTGTAAATTGAGTGTTTTCCAATACGTACTTCAGTATGAACTGAAAATCAAAACACTGGCCATTACGGGCTATAACAGATGCTTTCTTGTACTGTTTCGTCACGTTCATCACGTATGTCATGAACTCATCGACAGGATCCTCTTTAAAGACTCTAGTTCTGTAACATTCACAAGAATGCCCTTCTATACAACGGAAACAATACTGCTGAGAAACACACAAGGTAACTCGATGAACCTAAGTATTCTCGTTCTGAATATTTTCGTCTTGTCTGGTTTCCAGATCGAAGAATACAAAGAGGAAATCTTTCTTCATAAAACTACGAGAATCGACTTTCATGTAGCATGAGTGCGATGAAGGAGTATATGATTTGCAAGTCTGGCAATACACCTCACCGCACTCATGAAGTGCACTGCGATTAGACTGATAAATTACTTTCATACATGATGGACACTTTTTTATGGAGTTACAAACATCAACGAGATGATTCGCGAAGCAGTTACGGTTTTTAAATTGTCTATTGCAAGCGCTACAATCAATTCCACTGTCAATCTGGTGTACATGGGGGAGACCGTTTGCAAGAGTATCAGCTTACCGAACACCTGTGTTTCACACGATGGTCAAAAGGAGTATGACAGGTTTCGCAATAGTAACCACAAACGAACGCAGCTGTCAGAATTGTAATCACGTTGAAATGATCGTTGTGATATATAAGATTGGTTTTCTTTTCAGCATTTCCTCCTTCGAAAAATACGGTGCGACCCTTACTGCCGAACTGATACACAGTAATTTTATAGCTGGGGAGAAAGGTCTGGAACTTTTGTAACTCCTCTAAACCAGAGCCCTTGTCGGGAATTTGTACTCCTGCAGCAACCATCAACTGCTGTGCTTTTAATGTCTGTATATTACCGTAGTTTTTTCTTATTGCATTATATTCATTATCTCTGTCGACATTGGCTTTTCCTACAACAATCGAGCGAGGTAAACAGAGAGCATCGGAATTTTTAATTACCACGATGCTTTCCTTTCGTGACATTCCTCTTCATAGTTAATATAGAAACCTGGTCTAACACGTCCACTTCTATTTGCTGGTTGAGGACATGTGTGATGGTTGACGTTAAACGGAGTATGACAGGATTCACAATAATGATTACAATGAAATGCCGATGTCAAACTGGTAATGACATTAAAACGTCCGTCATGATACAACAATTTTATTTTTTCCTAGCATTATCACCTTCGAAAAAAATTTTACGTCCTTTGTTTCCGTACTTATACACTGTAATTTTATATCAAGAAAGAAAATTTTGAAATGTTTATAAATCATCAGATGTCTGAACGTCAGCATTGTTCCTTAACTGTTAAGCTTTGATCGTCTGTATATTTTTCACGTTGAGCCTGATGGCACGATATTCGGGATCTTTGTCGACGTACGCTTTTGCAACAACAAGCGAACACGGAAGCGAGTCGGCATTTTTAATAACCACTATTCCTCTTCTCCTGTGACACTCTTCATCGTAGCTATTAATAAGCGCTATACGTCCTCGACCCCGTGGTACTATGTCTTTGGTACAGGTAATCTTGAAGGTGTCACTCGAACTAAAACTTGTCGAATTACGTTGAATAATCGCACCAAATACTTGCCAAAGGATATCAGAAGTGATTTGATCAGCCTGACGGAATGAAACATAGCCCGGTTCTCGATTTTTGAAATTTAAACTTGTCATCGTGAACCCCAGTTGATCCTCTTCATTCGTGTTTGATTTCATCTTGTCGACAATATCGGCAAGCCCTTTTTTAACCCAGTTTATTTCCTCCACATCGTTAGGGGGTAAATTAAATTTGAACAAAAAACTATTTCAGTACATACGGAACTTTTTTACATATGATTCATTACTAGATGTAAGCCTTACAGCAATTATGTCAAGCTCTTACCCGTTCTCCAATTAGCAGCAGCGTAACAGGTTCTAAAATCAAAGTTGAAATGCCGTGAGATTAATTTTGTATAGTAGAAAGTGTGTTCCTTTAAATTAAATGTGTGTGTGTGTGTGTGTGTGTGTGTGTGTGTGCGTGCGTGTGTGCGAGCTTATTTTAGTTAGAAACGGTTAATTTAACTTACTCAGCTATATTTAATAATATATATAATAATTGTTTGTATGGGTATGTGTGCGTGCGTGCGTGTGTTCGCGTGTGTATGTGTTGTATATTTGTCAAGGATTGACTTAACGGTTGTAACGCTTTGTTTAATATTACACAACATACCTAAGTTTTATCACACAAAACTCTAAAACAATTGAGTTAACGATTGTATCGTATTGCTTACTATTACTAAACTACAAAAGTATTTGTACATAGGCAAGGAGTACATGTACTAAGAAAATTCTCCTTCTTCACTAGAGATAATATACACTTGTACACCTCTCAAGCAAATGACCTACTGACTGTAGCGCATTGATTAATATTACTAAACTCTGTAAGTATTTGCGCATGCGCAGAGAATACATGCATTATGAAATATGGAAAATCACCTTCGTCACTAAAGCGGTTATAGTCTTGTACAAATCTTAAACGAATGACTTAACGCATGTATAGCATTAATTATAATTACAAGATTATCTAAGTATTTGCGCATGCGCAGTGAATACATGTATTATTAAACATGGAAAAATCACCTTCTTCACTAAAGCTGTTATAGTTTTGTACACATCTTAAACGAATAACTTAACGCATGTATCGCATTGGTTATAATTACAAGAATATCTAAGTACTAGCGCTTGCGTGGGGAATACATGTAGAAAAGAACCATGGAAAATCACCTTCGTCACTAAACCTAATCTACACCTGTATTTCACTCAAACGAATAGCATAATGACTGTAACGCATTGTTTATGATTACAATATGACTAAAGTATATGGACATAGGCATGGAATACATATCTGATGATAAGACGACATGATCATGAAAATGTACATATGGGTTTAATCTTAGTTAACTTTTATTAGAAGCGGTTTTTGATTATTTTGTGGTATTTTTGGAGTTGTTTTCAATAATTACATTGTAGTATGTTGTAGGACTGTGCTCTTGATATTGTATATACTAGACTGAACTAGGTTAGAAACATAGATAGTAAAAATTAGAATGAGATAAATTTAATGAGTTATTTAATTATAATTTTAATTTAATGAAGTATTATTGTTTAGGGTAATAAAATTTGAGATAATAGCATAGATTTGTAAATAACAATTAAATAGATAGTTTCACTTTCTACCCACAAAAGATTAGACAAAAACGGTTTTAAAATAAATAAATTTACATTGAACGTATTTATTTCTTTTAAGGTTTATAAAACATCAGCGCTACTAGCGGCTAGCTACGAAAGATTAGAAAATGAAATTAAGTTTATCATTAAATAAAGAAACGGGAAAACTATTAGACCAAATTATATAAATGCATCTCATAAAATTACCTACTCTTAGCGTCCAGAAAACCGAATTAAAGTAAAACTAATGAGAAAGGGTAAAGATTAGAAATAAACAAACTGGATACTTTGACAACCCGACTGTAATTCGATGAAATGGAAAAACAGGGTTACAAGAGATTACACGTTTATTGAGAGTTTACATGAGTTTAGCGAAATCAAGCTGTTGACACGGTGTGATGTATTTTATTAGTGCTCAAGATGAGCATGTATTACCTGTATTTTTAGTCGACTGTATACTCTTGACACCTGTAAATATAAGTCAGTTAAAGGTTTAAGTCACCTGTATTGGTAGTCACTTGTATACGTAGTCGCGTGTATACTTAATCACCTCTATTCACTAGTATACGTAGCAACATGAATACACCACCACGTATATTTAGTCACCTGTGGACGTAGACACATGTATACGTAGCCGCTTATATATATGTAGACAGTTTCATACACCTGTAAACATATTCACGTGTATATTTTATCACCTGTATACGTGGTTACCTGTGGACGTACACCCCTTGCATACGTAGTCACCTGTATAGATAGCCACCTGCATGTGTCGGTAGTCACATGAATAGGTATCTCATATGTATACGTAACTAACTGTATACGTCGTCAAAGTAAACAAATTAGTAAAAGTGTAAATAATTGTATAACTCAGTTGTTTATATACGTAGTCCCTTCTATTCGTAGTCACCTGTATTCCTAATCCCCTGTATATGTAACGACCTGTTTACCTTGTCATTTATAAACGTAATCATCTGCATACATTGGTTACTACTACATTAGTCGGCTGTACATTTATGACACCAACATAGGTTTAACGCTTTTATGAGTACTATTACCTTAATAGGTACCGCCTATACTTATTTTAACATTAGTCATAAAATTAAGAATTAGTCGAAAGTGTAAATAATTGTATAAAGCAGTGATTTGCATACGTAGTCCCTTCTATTCGTAGTCACCTGTATTCCTAATCCCCTGTATATGTAACGACCTGTTTACCTTGTCATTTATAAACGTAATCATCTGCATACATTGGCTACTACTACATTAGTCGGCTGTACATTTATGACACCAACATAGGTTTAACGCTTTTATGAGTACTATTACCTTAATAGGTACCGCCTATACTTATTTTAACATTAGTTATAAAATTAAGAATTAGTCGAAAGTGTAAATAATTGTATAAAGCAGTGATTTGTAAACGTAGTCACCTGTATTAAGTCACCTGTATACGGAGAGACCTCTATACGCAGGCATCTATATATATATATATATATATATAAATATATATATATATATATATATATATATATATATATATATATATTAAAACATATACATCTTATATATATATATATATATATATATATATATATATATATATTATACGCAGGCATCTATATCTATAATGAGTTACCTATATGAGTTCTTCAAGTTTGTGATATCAATATAGGTTTATCAGTTTTATTGATTGGTCACCTATACAGTTAGTCACCTGAACATGCAGTCACTTTTACACGCAGTTACATATATACGTAACCCCTTGCATATGTCGCCCGTATACGTAGTACACTGTAAACGCTGTCACCTATTGGTCACATATATACGTAGTTACCTGTATACGATATCTCCCACACATCTAGTCTAGGCGTTTAGGTTCCCGTTGGTAGAGGTTGCAAGGGTACATTTTCATGTTCGGGGCCATCGGCGTTTCTTTGTCAGCTACGCGGAGATGTGGCGTGGAAGGTCAGTCTTTCTATCATCAATGGTGTAGGAGCTGTTCTTCACTGCATGTTAGAGGACTGTCTGTATTTTTGTCGACCTCAGGGTCAACATCCTCATAACTGTCAATTGGGTTGCCGTGATGTTTGTAGAAGGCACACGTTGAGGCGTTCCCAATTGGTCGTCGTAAGCATTTTAGCTGTGGGGGGTGGACCGTCAGATGCCTGTACCTGCGATTGTATGAGTAATATGTGGTCAGCTGGTTCCGGTTTTTTTTGACACCTGGCTTGATGGTAAGGTAACTATGGAGAACATCGCCGTGTGGTTTGGAGACAGTAGAGCTCTATATCGGCTGTTTGAAATTAAGATCTTCCATGAGAATGATGGGGCAGAGCTGGATAGCCTACTACCAGGTTGTAGATAAGCGGAGAATATATAAAGGTTGATACCCTCGTAGTGTACCTGAACACCGGTGTGTTCAATGAAGGTGTTGGGGCGAATTATTACAGCCTGATGTACTAGCATTTGTGAACCAGTAGGCGATGCCTCCGGCCGAGCGGTGGCTCAAATGGCTCGGGCAATCAATGAGGTATGTATTTTAGCACGGAGTGCTACGAATGAATGTGCTACGAGTGTGTCAGGAATATTCCAGATATCTGTGCAATATCTATATCTTAAGAGCAGAGGAAGTGGCGGGTCTGCACTTTCTTTTTTGACGACTACTCTATACGAGACAACGTTGATCATGACGGTTCTGAGGTCATCGGTCTAGGTAGTTGAGATTTAAATGATACCAGGAGGTCAGTCTTTTTTTATGTAGGGGAGGTATCCGAAGTCCGTGCCTCTGAGGGGGGTATTTGCAACCCCTTTTCCGTAGGGATTTAAGATCAAATAAATTCTTTCAATGTTCTATTTGCTCAAAAAGAAAATATATAGAATGTAACTAAGGTTGATGTTCTTCTTATGTTAGACGTAGGAATATCTGTAATGGTAAGTGATTTCTTATAACTATATGTATACATATAGTATATAAAATTAGTCTAAATATGTTTTAACATTTCAAAAAGAATTCATGAAACGTATGATACCTACCTATATTTACGTATTTGGTGTTGAAATAATTATGTTAAAACGTTTTAATAATCGGAAATTTCTTTTTCTAACTAAAATCTAGTTAGATAATGTCCTTGTAAATAATATCCAACAGTGGGAATTTAGTAGCATAAAACCGCTGTCTTTGTTTTAACCTTAGGCCGAGCTAATAATAAGTTCGTTTCTAAGAAACATATTAGGTTAAATGTTTGTGGGGTTATATTGTACGTATTAATAAACCACGATCAAACAGAGGCAGAAAAACTTGGATATTAGAGCACTCCTCACTTTTGAAGAGAAATTTAAAATTGATACACTTATTGAGCCCATATGCAGCTTAGACAAAAATAGAAAATAATTTCGTTTCCCAGGAAACCTAATCGAAGGACCGATTGTTACGGATTTATTTGTTTGATTGTAATATATTAAATCTAATTTAGTATTATATATAACAGTTCACACATTTTTATTAGAGTCTTCGTTGTTTAAGACCAAATAAATTCTTTCAATGTTTTATTTGCTCAAAAAGAAAATATATAGAATGCAACTTCCCTAAATAAAAAAAGTATTATTTGTACCAGAACTGAACTGGCCGGTTTCTGGTAGGAAAGCCTGCTATAATCAAAAGATTTGGTTTGATGCTGAACTATGAAAAAGTAAAGATGTGTTTTGTAACCACTGCGTTATACCGAAACAAATTTAGAGTTCTAGGAGGCAGTGAGACTAAGACGAACGAAAGAAAGAATCATTAAATAAAAAATGTTCGACTAAGCCGTAGTAATTCACCGTTTGATATTATGAGGGTTAGGATGAGCCGTAAATATTCTCAAACTGCCTAATGTTTATTTCTTGTGCTAGAGGGTTACGCAATCTTCTTCTCTCTCCCAAAGTTTTTACTTATTTTAGACGCCAGGTAGCATTTAAGCCCTTTGTTTCAACAAGGGAACTTACAGTAGCCTCGATCCAATATTCGAAGAAACATTGAAACTATATTACGATAAAACCTTCTATATTTTCTGTCAGTGGATTCTAAGTAGTTTTGGAATATCAAGGAACGGCAAAACTATAACTTAAGAAGGCTTTATTCGCACCTAGTTTATAAGAAGGGAGAGACATGGAAGCATCTCGTTTACTCCCAAGACCACACAAGGTTGCTCTACAAGCTCCGATTCACCGCATCAGTCTTCCTAACTGATGCAAGGGCCCTCCATATGATTAACCCAGAGGGGGTGACTATACCACCAATGCCCATACCCAGTACTCGATGAAAACGAATGCCTCGAGCTTATGTAACCCTTGAAGTAAGTACTACTACAAGTCTTCTCGATGCCAGATGGTGCAGAAAGCTAGGAATCGTGATTTACGTTATAGTTTATTACTCTGTAAACTAATATAGCTATCATCCGGTTCGAAGAATATAAACGTATTGTCAATATCAATATCATTACAGTCAGATAATGACTTTCTGGTAAAGGAAACTAAAAATAAATATCGTAGTGCCGCATACAAGCTAAGTCAACCAAAGGTGTTGCAAACAGTTTTTTTTTAAATATTATATAGGTTAGGATGATAGATATTCTCGTACTGCTTATCATTTAGTTCTTGTGTTGGAAGGGTACCGTATCACCATTCAACTGAAACCCCCGATTGTACCCTTTTCAGATTCCAAGCTGATACTTTAGTTGTTTGTTTCAACAAGGACACTTACATTAACCTCACTTTATCAATCAGAGGAATACTGCAACCTTGTCAAGATACATTTCACAAATTATGTTTCAGTGAATTCCAAGCCTTGTTGGGACATCAGAGATAGAAGAAGTTGACAGCCCTAAAACTTGTGGCTTTCTTCGGTCCCAGTCACAAGAAAATCTTGCTACATCCAGTATAAAACCGAATGAACATTGTAGTGGAGATAACGCATCAGGAAGGAAGTTTCATGCCAGCATCTCTTTACTCCCAAGAGCAGGCGACGTTGTTTTTTTCCGAACTACAAGGGAACTCGACTATCTACAATTTCCCCTCCTCTTCCAAACGCATACAAGTACCCTTTATGTGATACATTTAGAATGGATGAGTAAGCTACTAATATTACCACCCAGTATCCAACGAACACGAATGGGACATGCTTATTTATCCCTTGACGTACTACTAATATTCTGCGCGACGCCAAATGATACAGACTGCTTCGATTTTTGTTTTACATTGTAGTTCTTTAGAGAGGTAATTAGAATACCTACCATCCGCTTAGAAGATATAAACACACGTTGTGAATATACATAGCATTAGAGTAGGGGCTAAACTAATCTAATCGAGAAGATAAAGAGATGCTTAGCTACTATACGAGGACGACGTATTACCTATTACACCTTCCTTTAAAGTAAAAGTAATTAGAAAGCTTTTAAGTAAAAAGAGGCAATTAAATAAATATTGTCTTCAATGAACTGTAATGAGGAAGAAATTATCACTGGCACAGACAAGAACGTTTACTTCCTTTAACTGTGTATATAGGTGTTTATAAATATTATGTAAGTTGGATAGTTGTCTATGTACCCAAACTTACTATTTAAGCGAATCAAATTAATTTTTTTAAATAATTCTAGTAAAGGATTTTATTTCACACCGATATTTATGTATTATATAATTTTCTAAACTTTGTCAATTATCTTCAAATATCTTTATTTACGATGAGATATAATTCAGATCTGATATTGTAAATAGGAGTGTAAATTAGGTGGGAACATTTATTTGCAGGAAAGGAATGTATTTTTTCAATATTAGCCAGTTTAAAATTAAATTTGTTTTAAGGAAACTAATAAAGAAATTATCAATTCAAAGCGCAACACTGTGACACACACACACACACACACACACACACACACACACACACACACACACACACACACACATTTCACCTCTTTTTACGGTGTTGTGTTACTTTATGTTTATTCGCGCCTGCTTGTCACCGTTCCGGTCTGGCTAGTGTAGTCTCGAGCGTTCTTTAAAAATCCTTGTGCTCACACGTCATTGCCACGCCTAAAGGCAAGCCACATCCCGCTGATTCCTACCTTTGTATGACCCCCCCCCCCATATTGGTTAACACTGTTTTGTCGGGTCTTTTAATAGTCATACTTGTCAGTAAAGTAGTCAGCTGGAAAGAAACAATATTAGCATGAACAGACAAAAATTCCAAAATCTCTTACCACCTTAGAAGATCTGCAGGCACAGCAAGAGGACGTGCAAAATATGATCATGTTTAAGTTACCTTTTTGAAGGCTCCTGTGTTCTTTAAACATGATCTGCCAGTAGACTACGTCTCTGGACTTTAATATAAAAAAACAACTAATTTTCAGAATATCTCAATAATTTTACAATAAATTTGTCTTCAAGAGAGATCTCGTTTGAAGAAACACTAGGCTCTGAATTTTAAATAATTTAATAATTTATGAAATTTAATTAATTTTGTAATTTGATTTAACAATCATTATTTATTAGTTGGAAAAACTAAAAGTTTGATTGGTTGTTCAACACAGGATAAATTTAAGTACCAAAAGTTTTTATAATACATATAATTACTGTTTCAAACTAAAAAATAAATTTATCAACAGCTAAAATACAATAGAATCTCTCGTTACTATTACTTTGTCTTTCTTATACACAAATATTTTTTTTTATTTTTCTTATACTTGACATATTTAGTTACTAGCTTTTATATAGAATCAAATAATTACATTTACTTCTTTAAATAAAAAATCTTTCCTAGTCTAACATAATAAAATATTCATTGTTTAAATTTACGATTCAATTGGTAAATTACAAGTTTTATATCAAATAATTTTAAACTTTGTATAAGTCTATAAATTTTGTCGTTCTGAAAATGATTGACTTATGGCCAAAACCACTTTGTGAATCTAAATTTAATATGTATTCTTAAAGCGTTCGTATCATACAAATTATTTTTACTTCATTTAATATTTAATAAAAAAATTCTACTTAGAGTGAAGTCATTGTTAAATTTTTATTTTATTGAAATTTTTGAATTTAACATTTTTAACTGACTAAATTTGACGGTATTTATATATAATAGAGAAAACGACTTACCAAGAATTTCACTGCCGATCCTATATTCCTCTCGTCTTGATTCCAGGTCCCTGGACAATGGAAGTAGCCATCCCTGGTAAGTCCGTCTCTATTCTCCTCTGATCTTCCCATCCCGGTGGCTGAGTCTGAAGCGCTCGTTCGTGGATCCAATTAAACGGTAGAAACGTCCTGGTCTGAATCCATCTGACCCTTGGTGTTGTCCTAGGCTTGAACTGGCATTATGACCGTTAGCACCTCGTATTAAAAATTTTTTCAGACTGCTTTTACAGGTCCTTGCATTCCTGTATTAATTGCAATGTAACCCTCCCCCCCCCCGTTCTTAGCTCGTCACTATCTCCGTGCATTTTTCTTGTATGAGTGGGTTGGACAACGTATTCGACTGAAGATGCATAATTCGGTTATCGGTTTTGGAATACTGAAAAATTCTATTTCTTTAAAATGGCTGTAACGGTTTTGTTATTTAAGTTTTCTAGATTTGGTTTTCATTATTGTTTTTTTTTTTTGGACTTTGCTGGTAATTTAAAAATATCAGTGATTGTTCTCCATAGCCTAGCTCTCAAGTTAGCATTTTTCGGCACTTAGAAATTTTCACTGCACTCCCGTTTGTGTAATTTAGTTAGTTATTACAATTTTATTTTAATTTTTATTTGTCTCAGTAATAATTGTTCAAGAATTTACTAGCTTCTTCACTCTTTACAATAATTACAATAAAAATATTGAAAAGAACCCCAATACCACAAAAATAATCAAAAATAACAAATAAGACAAGTTACTTAAGATTAAACCCTTATGTACATTTCGATGACCATGTCATCATCATCAGAGGGTCTTGTTACAAAACACAATCTAGCACACAAGAAGTTACAAACTAGAATGATGCTATCATTCTAGTTTGTAACTTCTTGTGTGCTAGATTGTGTTTTGTAACAAGACCCTCTGATGATGATGACATGGTCATCGAAATGTACATAAGGGTTTAATCTTAAGTAACTTGTCTTATTTGTTATTTTTGATTATTTTTGTGGTATTGGGGTTCTTTTCAATATTTTTATTGTAATATATTGTACCACTGTGCTCTTGATATTGTGTACTCTTTACAATGTTTAATTAGACACTAAATTAAAACCTTATTATTTAATTTTTGCATTTGTTATTTAAAATTTTGAACCTATCAATTTCTTTACTTGAGCGGTCATTCTGACCGTCTCAACACACACACACACACACACACACACACACACACACACACACACACACACACAAAACACACACACACACACACACACACACACACACACACACACACACACACACACTGCGACGGGAAGAAGTCCGTCGCAATAGCCATTGCAAGGGGAAATAGGTTTACATAAAGTGATTTTTTTATATCTAAAGCTGTCAGAGAGGCAAAGCTATCTCAAAGGGCTAGGGAATTATAGGTAATAATAAACCTAATTATTTGGAAAGAGGAAAACGCTCAAAATCAACCTAGAAATACCGTTGACATTTTAGAAGATGCAGGAGAGGCAATGAAATCGAAAATCAAGGATAGCAAAAATCCCGAAAACCCACCAGTAAAGACTTATATAGCCTGAAGGGAAAAAAGCTAAAATATCGACCTGTTTATTGATTAATTTTCCCAGGAACCAAAAATACAAAGAGCCATGCATGCGCATCCAGGAATGCAAAATTACGTCTTATATTGGGCATCTGATTAATCAAGGGCAACGTGAGGAGCAATGGAGTGCTGATTGTCGAACCGTAAGTATGACGGGCTAAGTTCATAAGTGACTCGCTGCGATGTAGGGACGTGGTGTTAAATGGAGCCCTTTTGGGTGGAAATCCACACGAAAGCGGTCTCCAAAGCTAGACCAAAGTGTGGCGCGTCAGTTGAATGTTTCAAGTGTTTCGAACAATAGGAAGATTTTAAAATTTACTCCGCGTGGGTAAGAAAAAGTGACAGTGTTTCATGGGGTAAAATTCAAAAAGTAAAAATAACAAATAACTAAACATATGCATAGAGCAATAGTATAAAATTTAAAACAGATATGTGAAAAGATTGCAACTATCAAACATTGATTTAAAAAGTTTAAAATTAAAAATATTTCTATTTTGCAATAAAATGTTAAAGGAGTGGTAAAGGAGTTTAAAATTTAAAATTAGTAGGGAGATAGGAGTAGTTATAGCGGGACCTGACACGCATAACAAAGGAAAGAGGGGCTTCAAGATGGTGGTCAAATTAATCCGAAGCTGTATGGACAACGAGGGACGCTTAGGTTAAGGAAGAAGAAGATCCTCCCACCACGCCAGGTTACCAGGACGGTGCTGCTCACGGAGAGAGAGGGGAAAAAGCCAGACAACATAAAGACAAACTACGTCAAAGGGAAAAATCAAGGTTATATCTTACCGTGTTATCTCTTTGCAAATAAGAAAATTTGATTTGATAAATTTTGAAGGGGAAATTGTAAAACAAATAAAATTAATTTAAAAACTTTGATGCCAAAATTTGAAATTAAACAGAAAAACAGATGGCTTTGTTTGAGAGTGGGGAAGTGGTCACAAGATGGCTGCAGCCTCATATGTAACTCCAATAGCTTATATTATCTGATAAATAGGTGCAACAAAAATTTGAAGTTGGGAACTTAGAGAGGGTTCAGTGTTTACTGCAAGTAACTGAAATAAATATATTAAAATTATTTAAGGAGCCAAAATTTGTAGGATGTTGAGATAAAAAGATTAAATAAGTCAGCTTTTTAATATTAACATTAAACATTTTACCATTAAATATGTAATAGCCGATGTAAACAAACAAAATGGCTGCCACATATGTAAATATTTCATTCATATGACTTGAAGGTGAAACATTATTTGAAAATAAATCATAGCAACTGTATTGTATATAAATTTAAGAAAATTAATTAAAATTCAAATGTTGAAATTTCAGGTAAAACTATTAAATATTATGTTTTTTTTTATAAACTATGTATCAGAAAACTGTATTTAAAGGTTAAGGAAATGCATACTGTGCTATGCATAACAAAATTAATTAATTTCGAAATTAAAAAATAAAATATTTTTCAACTAACAAAACAGAGTATTTATTTAAACGAGTTTTTTACACTCTTCTACAATCGATATGGTAATTTCGCCGATAAGATGCCTTTCAAAAGAACTCCTTCCTCGGGAAGACAAAAACAAAAAGGGTAAATCAATTGCAAGTTAGGTTTTTTATTTTTAAGTCCTGTGACTTGTTCTCTGACAGATTTTGGCGAGGATTGCACAGCGTTCATAGCTACGGCTAGGAGCGGCTCGTTTCAAAATTCTTGCTCTGCAGCGGACGCGAGTGGAGAGTCTGCGCGTAGGAGTCGGTCAACGAAAGGGTTAACGGCTGGGCAAGTGAGCGTTTGATCGGGTGCGCTGGTGCGTCCCCGTCCGTTGCAGTAAGTATGATGGCGCCCATCCGGTGAGGCCGACGAGTAAAGTTGAGGACTTTCCTGCATAAACAACTTCGGTCTCTAAACTAACAAAAAGGCATGGCGAAATTCGACCTAGGAGGTGTAAGAAATAAATCATAAAGAGTTAAAAAAAACGTTAGGTAGTAGTTTTAGTTTGAAGCACGGATAAATAAAGTAAAAATAGAAAATGAAAAACAAAATGTTGAAAAAAAATAGGAACAGGGGTTAAATAAGTAAGTAGAAAGAAGGGATTAAACGGGGTTAAGACAAAATAAAATAGTGGTAAATATTAGTAAGAAAAAAGAAGGAAACACAATGACGGACGCGCACAATAAGAAACCCACGGACTACATCCAGCAACACGAAGGGATAAAGAATATATAAGGAAACATATTCATACTTTAAGAGGAGAGGGAGGGAGGGTTAGAAACAAAAGAAAACATAGAAAAGGAATAAAAAAGAAAGTTATGGAATCACCAGCGCAGCAAGAGAAGAGTGATATACAGAAGCTGATGGAATGGTTAAGAAAGGAGAGAGAACAAGAAAAAGCAGAGAGAGATCAAGAATGAAAGGAGAGAGAAGCAGAAAGAGAGCAAGAAAGAAAGGAGATAGAAGCAGAATGGAATCTTGAGCGAAAGGAAAGAGAACAAGGACGAAACGAAAGAGAAGAAAGGAGAGAACAAGAAAGAAAGGGGAGAGAAGCAGAAAGGGAATAGGAGAGAAAGGAGAGAGAGAATATAAGAAATGTTGGGCAACAAGAAGCAACCGCCTGCTGGGTGAAACCGAGAACATGGGACTACCACGAGATAACGGGAACTCGGAAGATCGAGTTCTACGGGAAGGAAAACGAAGATCCAGTTCCCTTCATAAAAGAAATTAAAGCGCTTTTCGAGGAAGTCCGAGGAAGGGCGAGGAGAATATCAAGCTTAAGATCAGGAATCTGCGAGGCACAGCAGAAGCTTGGTGGAGGGCGGTGCAATGGCAGAAGGACCAGTACGAGGAATTTAAGAGCAAGTTTCTCAACATGTACTGTGGGTACTCTGCCCAAGAAAAAATAAGGCAGCAGCTGGACATTGGGGAGTATATCAAGATGGACCTTACAGCAGGTTCGAATACTTCGTGGGAATGGTGAACAAAGCTAAACACCTGGATCCGCCAATACCGGAATGGTATTTAGTCTACAGGGTTATGATGCACTTCGAGAGAGAAGTCCGAAATGCAAGCATAGGAGTTCATCGGGAGTCAGTGGTCAACGCAATTGAATTCCTGAACGGTTATGAGTCTGAGAAAGGGCATAGGGAGCCGAGCGGAAGAGGAGGACCGCCAAGGGATCCAATGAGGCAAGGAACAACAACATACCTCCACCTTCTAGACAGCCGTTAAATGAGCCTATGCAGACCAGATGTACACTGCACCAGCCATACCAAGCTCCTACGCCTAGAGGTCAAGGTGCAGTGCCCAAAAATCTTGCCTGGAGGGTGTCAAGTATTAGAGCAGAGAGAAAAGAAGAGGACAAAGGGGAAGAGACCCGAAAACTAGAAATAAGGAAAGAGAAGAGCACAGAAGTGCAAAATAGAAGTGCGAGGAGAAGTGAAGGAGATAAAAGATCTAAACAAGACAATCGAAACAGATCGAGTGCTTTTTCTGAGATGCTGGAAGAAAATGTAAGGAAGCAACAAGACCATCCAAATGAGCTTCAGAGTAAAAGCACTAGAGAAAAAATCGACAAGATGGGATTAATTAGTATAAGCGTAGAAGAGTGTCTTTTACTGGCGTCGGCCAACCATCAGCTTAGAAGTCGCTTAACGAAATGGTTGACGGCTGGGCAAGTGAACGTTTGATCGAATACGCTGGTGCGTGCCCCGTCCGTTGCAACACACACACACACACACACACACACACGCAAACACACCCCTCCCCCCTTCACACACACAGAAACATAAAACGTTCAAGACTAATAGGCTTACTCTTTCCTTTCTACGACCATTTCTTTGATTTGTACTGAAATTCTGTAGAAACGTAATTCTAAATTTAATGTATTAGATAACACCAAGTGTAAAGTCTACACCAATGGACCAACTTTATATCATCCACCACCTTATTTCAATGACTAGTGCCTTAATTTTGTGAGTGACGCCTTTCATTAATTAACTTTTAACGCGTGAATTACTTAACATAAGTCAATCAGGAAATCGTAAAGATGACACTAATAAATGTGTTCATATTTATTTATTCTTAAGATATGAGAACAATAAATATGCTTATTGTTTGTATCTACTAAGTGATTGTTAATAGATATGAATGGAACGAGTGATTTAAAGAAGGCAATGTGGAAGAGAGCGAATGAATAAATACAGATATTAGAATTATATTACAATTAAACAATCAAATTAACAAGAATTACAAAGCATTCCTAAATATTTGACAAAAGAGTATAATCAGATTCCTTCCCCATTCATTTTCCCAGTCATTCATAAGATACGAGTGATTTCTCGTATATTTCTCTTGTGATTGCTTCAGTAGAAATAGTTCTCTACGACAGTTAACTTTACTCGGCATTGCCGTTACGCCATATTCATCCTTTATGAATATTTATTACATGGAAATATAACTTAGAGGGTTCTACCTCTTTATTTAGAAAAAAGATACAGACATACAAAGCAGTAAGGAGACATAATACAAAACAGTTTACATACATTAGTATAAATCAATTTCGTAAAACCAAAAGTATAGTGAAGTATTTGCTATAGACAAATTAATATATACTAGTACAATAAAAATGATTATCACAATATGATTACATTATACAAATAAAACACTTAATTACACTCTAGCAATGTTTTATCCTAGAGGTTGTCGACCATGCAAGACCCCTAGGCATGGTTTCTAAGCTCAAGTTCATGTGAGATCGTCAGAAGTTTGATTTACGTGTTTTTCCAACGTTGACGTGTCTCCTATATTGACAGTTCCAGGGGTTTCTGTAATGGTAAGGGATTTATTAAAAGATTATGTATATAGTATTTCACATTATGGAAATTTGTTTATATAGAACTATATGTTGTAGCCTATTATTTGAACAATATTAACGTACGATTACTTATTTGGTCAGTCAATAATATTATAATAATTCGTAAACGTAAATAGCATAAGTTATATGATTTTATTTTTAGTTTAAAAAATTATTAATACTCTTTTTAAATATCTCAAGGCAAACCTCAAAATATATTTAGAATCTGCAATAGTAAATATTCGAATATGGAAATTTATTAGCTGAAAACCGTTGTAGTTCTTTTCAACTTGAGCTAAAATTAACATCACTTGTTTCTATGGAAACAATCCGTCACATCTTATACTCCTATGCCGTGTGGTACTATATCTATATATTATACCCTCTACACAACATTATTCTACCGTCATATCGCCCTCCGAACGAACAAACATTATCGTGGCAACAAATTCGTGAAGATTGTATTGTGGGGGAACTTAACACTGCCCGATTAGGTTATTTTACCGAGCCGAAATTCTAATGCCCGACTATTGGAGCAGAATATATAGTAACTTCAACTTTATGACGAGCTTTTATAGTTGCGACTTTATAGTTGCGAGAACGTTTGCACGATGTAGAGAGCACGCGCGCTACCTGGCTCACAGATTGGCTAAACAATGTATTGTAGTATGCCTGAGAGTACCCTCCTATATAAAATACTTGTCTTTTTTTCTGCTAGCTAAATATAATAAAATTAATTCTTCTTTTCTAATTACATCCTCAAGTTTTAAGTTTGTTCCACTTAAACTCCTTCAATGTTGTTCTATCTCGGTGTTTCAATGCGCACGATATTATCCTAACAATTATTACAAGAATTTATTATTCAATATTACTTTCATTAGAAACAAATTTACTTTTATTGTGATCTTTAATGGTAAAACAAACATCTACAACGGTCTTCTGTTATTAAACTTTCACATTTAATAATGTTGTATAATGACAGTATCTAATTAGATTCTGGCGTTTACATAAAAATATTTTGAAGGAAGACCGGATTTGAAATGTTTTAATAAAATTCTTGTCTCTCCAAGTAAGTATGTATATGTACGCAGGCAATTATACAAGTTCTTCAATTAATATTGTTCTATTTATATATTACACATATTATTTATTTCCAATATTTTATTATGATAATTTTTTTCATGTTATAGAATAACTCCATCAATATTTCTGCTAAAGAGAATAGTATTCCATTACTTATTAATATTATACGTTTTCATTTAAATGTAATGTTTTCATTGTTTGAATGGTTATATGAAACAATGAAATATGATTTAAAGCAATGATTACAATTGTATAACAACTACATCGAGAAAGCAGAAAATATTCTAGTGTTATGATTGAATTTATCTTTTAGAATATCTAGAGCTTATACATACAAACTTTTGGAAGGAAACCGCTTGCAAAGAATAAAAAAGGTAGCCGCTTGCAAAGAATAAAAAAGTAAAAAAAGTATCTGTGAAAATAAGTATACTATATAAGAGAAGGGCTGTGACTTAGTTGTGTTAAGATAAAGATCAAGGGTTTCTTCTACTGACGGATAATTCCCAACACACCACAAGTACCAGGGGTTGGTAAGTCGGTAAGAAACATATTTTCACCCAGCCAGACTTTAGCATTTCCCACACTTATCCTTAGTCATCCAACCTCTGATTCATAAAACACAACCCTTTGTATAGATTGGAGGCTGAGATATGTTTGCGGTATGTGATCTTTTCAGTCATCCAACGTACTTTACCCGTATTCTTTAAACAGGAGCCTAAAGTTGTAATTTAAATAAGATACTTGGGTATTTATGGTTTAGTAAATTATCCTAAAGAAGATTGTCTAGCATCCTTGAAATGCGTCTAAGAGTTATAAATAAAAGGTTTTATTTTGGTTAGGAGGTTTTATTTCTTTAAATTATAAATGACACTACAGTGTCTCGCGGAATGGTACTAAGCTCATTATTTTGTTTTAGAGTATAACTTCTCTAAGGTTTCAGGACTGATATTTTGTTTTAAGTATTGCTATTATTTCATTATTTTGTAAATGTCATTACACTGCAGTTATTGGTCTGGCACGATTGGGTATTTCTTGGATAGTCAATGGATATAAAGGCTATAGTTTGCCTTTCATGGGCAACTCTCCCTCAACAGATAAAACGAACTTATTTTATGGTATTGTTATAGACCTGGTCCGTGCCATCCACCAACTAAAGTACACATTATGCAAAGCAAATATACATATAACTTCAATCAGGGGTGAGATTAGAGAATTAAAGGTGGCCAGGTATGTAAGACACGTTGTGACACATTATGTTTGAATAAACTATACAAAAAGTTATTCGATAATAAATAATGTATTCATTCGCTAATAAATTAATAAAATATATTATAAATATTACAGTAAGAACTACAAGTAGTCTCCCATTGCTTTCTTCTTTCACACTAGGTGACATTCCTTCCATTCGATCACTTATTTAACCATTCTTTTCAGTATTTCCCGTTTGTACATACTTCATTCATAAAAAAGTAAAAACTGATAGTTTTACACTTTACAAAGTTAGATCGCAAAAGTTAACATTTAAATAAAGGTTATATATCTAAGTCTTGACATGCCTAATAAAGTTATACCTTAAAATTACCTTATTTTAAAATAAAAACAGTAATAAACTGTAACTTTAGTACATAAAGTATGACATATTACACTGAAATTTTAAAGCATAAAACGTATAAATTAAATAGTAACACAAAATAAATAATAAATAACCATAATAAAAACAATACCCTTACAATAAATTTAAAGTTGTTCAAATGAAAATAGCAAAAAATAACCATAATAGAAAATAAAAACCTTACAATATTTTTAAAATTGCTCAAACCAAAAGAAAATAAACTAACTAAACTAAAAGAAGTGGTGATTGCATGCTATTGGCTTCTTTAAGCTTGGCCATTCACGCCTTCTTTGAATCTGTTATTAGGAATTTGCATCTGTACCCTCAACACCTTGTAGGTTTTAAAACCTAGAAAATATCTCTTCTTACCAGCCTTATACGTTTCTCGTGTTAGTTGCAAGATTGTTTAATTTATTTTCAGACAACACTTAGATAAAATAAAGAAGTCTTCAAATATGGTAATACTTAGTGATGTTACTAGTGAAAATCGATGCGATATACATACTAGTGTTTTACTAGTAAAAAAATGTAAGTTAGGTAAAGATGTTATTTTTGGCTTTATGATATGCGCGTTCCTTCGTAATGTGTTTACGTGGTCGTTAAAATATAAATAAATAATGCGATTGTAAATAATAAATACTATAAAGTTGGAACGGAGCTTCAAGTCTGTACTGCCATGTCTTCAACCAAAATAATTTCGTTTCTATGAAAACTAATATTAATTAAATCAATTGTTGAGTAACTATTTGGTATGTTGTTATTAGTAGTGTTGGTAGTTGTAACAAATTCAATAGGGTAGGCTGTCCACATATCCCCTTTACTTTTATCATTATATACTGACTTCCTTTCTTTACTATGAATTAATTTTAACAGGTATTATATATAACAAAGTTAGCTTAAATTTATTGTAATTTATTTACATACAAAATTATACAAACAATTAGGACACATATTTATATCATTTATGTGTACACAGTGTGAGAAATAGCAGTGAAATATGATATAGAAATTATAAAAAATATCATAATAATTAAATTATTCCAATCATATTCAAATAAATTTAAAAAAATCTTTTTTTAAAGTTTTATAGTAAACATTTTAATTATCAGAGTCTGACGCCAGTACACAATTGCTCACAAATTGTCTTCGTTTGTTTCAAACGTATATATTTACTGCATTTTAAACATAACCTTTTACATCCTTGTTTCTGGAAAGTACTATACACATACTGTTTTTGTCAGGAACAGAAGAAAAAAAGACCCGCTCAGTCAATCTTGATTCTTTTCTGCTGCTCGGTTTCGATTTTTTTTGGCCAATTAAACCATTGCTTTTGATTTTAGTAGATCTTCCACTAATTGTATACCCAATTCACGTAAAACGTCTTTACACCTATGGTTGCTGAAAGCCACCGATTGGATTTCCTTGCAGTGGAGTAAGTTGTTCATAATTTTTAAAATACCTCAACTCCTCCTTTTGTAATATTATAGCAGGAAATTACATTTGGTTTGTTGCCATCGCCAGTAGTCTCAGCGATGGAATTATTTCCAAGTGCATTATTGATAATAGCAGAACATTCGATTTTTTTCGAAAGTACGATAAAATGGTTTTGTTCTTCTGATATGCAAACGTAGAATATTTGAATGGTCTTCCGTTAGCAATAAATTCCCATGGAAGTTCTATTTTGTTTTTTTTTATAGTTTATAGCAAAGTCAAGCTTCTCTCTAACAACTAATTAGCTAAAGGAATATTACTAAACCCATTATCCGTAGTTATGTTTCCACCTGGTGTTGTTTCTCCGTGTATGAGTTCTGCTACACGCATAGCTACATCTAATGTACTAACTGAGACTTCAAGTTGACCATCAGATTGATTTCCCACGTACACTTCACATTTCAGGGTGTACCATGTTCTAGCATCCACTACAGTAAAACCCTAAATACTAAATTTGGCTGGCAAATAGCCTACATTCTGAATGAGTATCGCCCACGGAAAGGGACTAGCTGTGCAGCTACAGTGGAGCACTCTGCAAATGTTTATTTTTTCTTAAAGTTAGCATTGAAATTTTCAAAAATATCAAATGGGAGGTAGCTTTCAAATTGTCTTATCTCTAAGCTTGTCATATAGATCACCAACAATAGTGGGCGATAAACAAAATTATACTGTAGCTACGATATTTTCCCAATAAATATTGTATCTTTTTATTCAAGTATACTTTGATAGTTATACTGTTTAATTAAGATATACAAAATTACATTGTAAGGATTCTCAGTAGCTCTACAGCATTTAAGGAGTGTAACACTTCTAAATTGCTCCAGTTTATAAACAAACTTTCTACAATAAAGCACAAAAATAGCATTTAAAGCGAGGATATATTTCTATGTCATGGCTTGCACTATATAACCTATAATAAATTTTGGCACTTTTAAAAATATAAATGAAAAGAACATCTATAAACGTATACAAATCAAATAAAATATGGTGAAATATTTAAAAAGAAAAAATACACATTAAAAATAAAAATAAAGTAGATAAGTAGTGAATAAACTATCGTAGAATAATCATATCGACAAATAGTTTATTGAAATTAATACCATGATTAGTCGATTTTGATGTCAACTTTTAATTCTTCTCAATTTCAAACGATCTAATGTTTGTCGGAGGAGTTTCGTTCAAAAATACTTACCAATGAGAAATGGCTGATGAATATAGTACATGTGCTTATTTAAAATTTGTTAGTAGGCAAAGAATTATTGCAGTATAGAATTAAAGATTATTGCAAACACGTAACTAAGTAATTGGTTTTTTGTTTATTTCAAACTATGTGAATTATTCCATACTAAGTCCCTTATGTCGAAAGAAATTATTTATAAATTGTGATTTGTATTTACAAAAAAAAGGGCAAGAGTTAATTAGCATGAGACTGTAATTAAAACATTTTATACATATGCATGGTAAAAATGAATTAGTTTTTTAAAAAACTAATAATAAAACTTTATTCGTACAGTAGTTTTTTTATATAATTATAACCACATTGAAGTGACAACTGTCGAAAGTAGAGCCATGCTTATAAGTTGCAACATTATAAAAATTAAGACAACATTTTCCGAGATATTCTGGGCTATGAATAAAATAAAACTTTCCTCGATAATGGTTCCCTCTACTTAAATGATGCAATTGTCTGTATTTAACTTCTTAAATACGTTTTGAATTTTATTACATGAGGCATTCAATTTATATGCAATTCCATCAGATTTTATTTGTAAATGAACTGTTAAACAAATAATTAATTATGGGTTTTAATGGGTTGCGATTACATATGCTGTTCAAATCAGTTCTACAGAATAGCAGATCTCACGATTATCTTGACTCACTATACTTATGAACCATGTTCTGTAAAGTAGGTGCTATTATAAAAATACTAGCTGAAATAGAAATTTAAAAATAAACAAATATATAAACCAAATAAAGTAACAATGACTGAAGAAGTCCTAATGGTGTGTAATTAGTGTTTCTTTTTCAACCTTATTTCTCTATCACCAATATGATTGTTTTAAAGCGAGGACAACCGTTTATATATTTGGGCTACTACTTCTTTTACGTTGGCTAATACGCGTCTTATGTTAGTCTAAGAACTTCGTCAAAACATATGCTGCAATGATTAGAGAATCGTATGTAAGTAATCACATTTTTTCATTTTCTACTAAGATATAATTTTGTATGGTGAATTAGATATCCTAATAATTTCTTAACGAGTGAATGACATATGTTACCCCTCTCTTTAGGCTATTCACGTTCCTTCGATTACGGATTTACCAAAGGGTAATAATATTAATTCAAAACATTTTGTAGTTTTAACTTGATTTTTATTTAAATTGAAATTTAAACAATACAATATTAAAATTCACTCTTGTCCATTTTATCTCAAAGATTTATTTTATTGTCTCTTAAAAAAAGCAGTTTTTACTTAAAATAAAGTTAAATAGTGTATAATAGTTCTCACATAATCTTGTTGTTTTGATTAAAGTACATAAATTATTCTTATAACACACATTTATAAAATTTACCACTTTAAATTGAATTCTTGAATTTTGTAGTCCATTACGTTCGGTGAATTTTATTACTTCTTAAACAATAGTTTATGACTATCCAAACTTTAAATTTAGTATTTTTTTAAAATTTTACTGAGACAGGACGTTTTCGATCGCTATGTGCTGATCTTCATCAGTGTCTTCTGCTTGGAGATGTTGGGTCAAGCGGTGACGGTTTTAAAGGTAGGTTTTCGATAGTATCAAAGAGTGTGTGTGA
>JBAIZL010000002.1:143028402-143043402 GCA_036971475.1 Prosapia bicincta
ATTCTCGTGGATATTCTGAAAATAATCCTATTAAACAAAATGGCTTTAAAAATAGACCTTCTGTCAAAGGATGAATTAGAATATGAATTAAATTTAAGAAATGTCAATTTTAGAAGTCATTCAGTTGCATCTGACGTTAGAAAAATTTTAAGGAATGTTATAAAAGATGTTAATATAGTGGCTAATCCTATTCATTTGAAAGATAAATTAAATGTAAACAATGAATTTGCAGTTATTAGAGAAAAATTTAAAACTTTGATGAAAAGTGTTAATGAATTAAAAGTTATGATACTGATGATGAGTTAAAAGTAATTAATGAATTAGAGTTATTGATACAGTCAGATCAGAAACTAAAGTAATTCATTTAACGACTAGATGTAATGTTTTGCTAAAATTTAAGATCGAACAACAGATGAGGGATGAACTTAATGATATTTTAAAAAAGTTAAATGATTTAAACAAAGCAATAACTGAATTGAATGTTGATGTAAGTTTAAAGACAGAAGTAGTAAGAAAATTATCCGAAGAAAATATGTCGGAAGAAAATTTACAAGAAGTATTCTTAAGTACCCATGAAGCTTCAATAGCATCCAATGTAGATAAAGTCTGTACTAATGTAAGACCCCAGAATGCAGTGTTCGATTTCAGATTATATAATAAGCTGACAAATCCATTAGAGAGATATCTCAAAATGTTCATTACAACAGATGGTTTAAAATCTAAAAAATTGTTAAATTTTATTAAAGTGGTATTGAAATTGAAAAACGAGGTAAAGCTTTCCGATAATCAAATATTAGAACTAAGTATGAACTATGCAACCGGTACATTATTGGACAAATTGTTGTCAGCTTTAGAACAAAACAGTAATTTAAAGGAATTTCGCCAGAATGTCTTAAAAACATTTATACCTATTAATCTTAGAGAAAATTTAAAAAGAGATTTGATTAATAGACCTCAAGGTATTGGCGAACCCCTGCCTCTTTATGTACAATCTTTGAAAGAGCATAATGAATTATTGTTAGGTGAATATTCTGAAAATGATTTAGTAGAACTAATTAAATTAGGGATGAATCCAGAAACCAGGAATAAGTTGTCATTCATTAGAAACCCTACATGCTTAAATGATTTTAACGAAATGTCTGTGCAAATACAAAACATTACATATAATGATCATGTTAGAAATAGAAATAGTGAACAACAGTTCAGGGCATGTCAGAAGTCCAATATGTATGGTAATTCTAGCAATAGTAACTATAACAATAATAATTCTAACAATGGTAATAGTAACAATCGCTATCAAAGACCACCTCAACATCAAAATTATAACCATAAACCAATTAAATGTTTTAAGTGTGGTAAATTGGGTCACAAGGCTAATGTGTGCAGAACAAATTCAAAAAACTAATTAAGAGGGAGGCATTCATCAGGGATACCTCCCGCAATTTTGTAAAAAATATATTTTTGGCTAAGCATAAGGGTAACTCACAAGTAAATTTCAAAACAAATGATAAAAAGAATAACAAATGTAATCAGGTCAATTATTGCCAAAATGTAAATAAGAAAAATGTTAATTATAAAAAGCATATTTTTAATAAAAATAATAAAGATAAAAACAAATGCCTAAGGGTTTTGAAAATGGTAAAAAATAGAAAATGGATGAAAATCCAACCTAAAATAATTATGTTACCAACGATAGATATAAAAATAAATAAGATAAGCAATAAAAGTAAAGCCCTTATTGACACTGGAAGCTCAATCAATTTAATTAGTGAAAAATATATTCAAGAGAATAAATTGCTGAACAAAATAACAATGTATAAGTCAGATATGGAAACTATTGTAGCTGCTAATAATGCCGAAATTAAAGTAAAAGGTTTTTGCATTCAAAAAATAAAAATAAAACACTTTAGCTGGTATGTAAACTTTTATATTGTAAATAACGTAACATGGCCCCTGGTATTAGGAACTCCATTCATCAATGAAACAGGTTTAATAATAGACATATCAAAACAAGAATGTTATTTTAATTTTGATCCTACAGTAAAAATAAAGATTAATAATTTTAAATCCTTAAGCAATAACAATATAATGAGTAATAGTAAAATACAAATTGGTAGTCCAGAAGGAATTAAAGAAATAGAAGCAATAGTAAGACAATTTCCTAATGTATTTACAGACAAGATTGGCAAAGCCTTAAATTTTAAATTTGATTTAAAAGTAAAATCTGATGAAATTGTAAAAGTTAAACCATATCCCATCAGTCCACCTAAAATGACTATTCTAAAAGGAATAATAGATGATTTACTAGCACAAGGAATAATTGAGCATTCCACTAGCCCATATTTGAGGCCTTCATTTTTAGTGTCAAAGGGTGATAAACATAGACTTGTAGTGAATTATGGCAAAATGAACCAATTGATAGAAAGAGTTTCACATCCTATTGGCGACATGGCCGATTGTTATCAATTTCTGGGTAATGCTAAGTATTTTAGTTGTATTGATCTTTGTAACAGTTTCCACCAGATACCGCTTACCGAAAATAGCAAAAAATATACCGCGTTTTCAACACCTTTCAGTCAATACAATTATACGAGAATTCCATATGGTTTGCATGTAGGCAGTGGAATATTAAGCTCGTATATAGAAAGAATTTTTAGCGATATTAAGTTTAAATACATGTAAAACTTTGTTGATGACATCCTTATATATAGTAATAGTTTAGAAGAACATCTGAAACATGTTAGAGAGGTAATTAGTAGATTGAGTAAAAATAACTTAACTGTAAATTTGAGCAAGGCAAAATTTGTGTGTAAAGAGATTAATTTTTTGGGCAATAAAGTGAGCCATAATCAAATTAAAATCGATCCAGAAAGAACAAATTCAATAAAAAATTTTCCTAGACCAAAAAATGCTAAGGAAGTGTCTAGATTTATAGGCATGGTGTCATTTTTCAGTAGTTTCATTAAAGATTATGCCAAAATTGCTAGTGTATTGAACGAGTTAAGGAAGAAAAGAGTTAAATTCCAGGGGACGGAAGACTGTGAGAAAAGTTTTAACACCTTAAAAAATTGTATATCCAATCCTCCCTGTTTAGCAATAGCAGATTACAACAAACCTTTCTATCTGATGACAGATGCCAGTGAGCATGGCGTTGGTGCATGCTTGTTACAGAAAAATGAAGCCGATCAAAAGAAACCAGTAGCTTACTTTTCAAAGAAATTCACAGATTCAGAGAGAGCTCTTTCAGTATACGAAAAGGAAACTTTAGCCATTGTTCTTAGCATCGAAAAATTTTATAAATTCTTAGAGGTACAACCCTTTTACTTGCTTTCAGATAATCAAGCATTATCATGGTCTCTTACACATTTCCGAAAGTTAGGCAAATTGGGAAGATGGTTAGAGAGAATTGTAAGTCTACCTTTCAAAATATTTCACATAAAAGGGCAACAGAATGTCGTAGCCGATGCTCTTTGTAGGATCCACAATAATGGGGAAGGTATTGATATCGAAATAGTGGAGATAGAGTCGAAGGACGAAATCTTTAAAAAAGATAAACAGGGGAAGAAATTCCAATCTATTAACAACAACAAATGTCCTAATCCTCAAGCTAATGTAATTTCGCAAATACCTTTAGGTTACCTAGATTTGAAAGTACATCAAAAAACAGATCCTGAAATAACAAGAATTGTAGGTAGTATTAAATCTAAAACTAACAATAAAACGTTTTGTATGAGCAAAGGCCTATTAATGTTTAAAGATAAAAACAAATTAAAAATTTATTTGCCTGTTAATTTGAAAGACATGATGTTCGAATATTATCATACTTCATTTCTTGGCGGACATCTTAGTCAATTAAAAACAATGTCAAAGATTAACCAATATTTCTATAGGCCTAATTTGTGTAATTTTATAAAACAAAAAATTAAAGATTGTCAAATATGTGCTACTTGTAAACAAGCACCAAAAATTTATAATGGGAAACTTGTAAGTTTTGTATCAAACAATCCCATGCAAAAACTGTATGTAGATATAATGGGACCATTAGTAAGGAGTAAGAAAGGTCATAATCATTTGTTAATTGCAGTAGATGATTTAAGTACATTCTGTTATATAATGCCTTTAAGAAATGCCAAAGCTGTAAATGTCATCAACAAGTTGAGAGATGTAGTTTTTGCTAATTTTGGTATGCCTCGTTTCTTGGTGTCTGATAATGGAGCATGTTTTAAAGCCATTGAGTTTAAGAATTTTATGTTTAATAATGGAGTAAAACATATCGAAACCCTACCGTACATACCTAGAGCCAATAAGGCTGAGAGATATATTAAAAATATTAAGGTTTTGTTAAGGAGCTTTTTTTATGATAAACAAACAATGTGGGATGAAGGACTTCATTATTTGCAAATTTGTCTAAATTCAGCCTTCAATGAATCCACTGGCCATTCAGCCTTTGAGTTAATGTTTAATTTTAAACCAAATGATTTATTAACAAATTTGTGGAGTTTGAACGACATTGTAGAAAATAAAATTACCAAAACAGAAATAGCAAGCAGACTTAACAAAGCCATAAAGAATATTAAAATGTCAATTGAGAAAAATAAAAAGTATGGTATCTATAAAGGTGATAATGTACATCCTTTCAAAATAGGAGATAAGGTGTATGTAAAGCATCAGTCATTATCAAAAAAGATAGATAAATATCAAGCTAAGCTAGATGTAAAATATAAAGGTCCATACAAATTATTATATTTCTTACACCCTGTAAGTGTTTTAATACAAGGGGTAGAAAATTTAAATGAGATACGCAAGGTGCATATCTCGCAATTAAAAAGAGGGTAGGAAACCTCCGCAGCAATTGTTCGTAATGCGAATAAAAGGTTATTAATTTAGACTTAGACTACACAATTACACAAGGGGTAAGACTATTTGGTCCCAGACTAATGACGTGGACCACACTTACAAGACGGACTGACTTTACAAAACAAACTACTTTAAATTAACAATACATAATTAATAACACTTTAACAGTAAAAAACTGAACAATTTGCAACAACTTTTAAATGATGTTTATGAAAGATACAGGAGTAATGAATCATGTAATTAGGTATAAATCTTATATGTAAACTTCGTATTTAAAGACAATGGTGCGCACCGAATAAATAAAAACACTATTAAAGTGAGTTGATGTTATTTATGATTAATTGATAAAAGTGTTTTAATGAAATAATGGCAGTAAAGAACATTATGTGAAATTATAAGAGTATGTGTCAATACAATGTTTTATAAATGTAAAAGAAGAGATGATTATGGGTTTATTTGTAAAAAAAAGGTTTAATTTTGTTTGGAAGGATGCTAAATCCGAGAAATAATTTGTTTGTATTATGTTAATGTAATGTAAAAAAAAAAAATTTTGTTAAACTAAGCTTGTTCTAGTTACGGACATGCAAGTAATGTTAAAGGGTTTGTGATATGTTTACTTTAAAGAAGAATAGTTTGGTTGCTGAACTGAGAGTCATTAATAAATTATAAAAATTAGATAAAAACATTCCAATAAAAAAAAAGGGGAGAAATGAAATGACACAATTTTTTTTTCAAGAGGGGGGAAAAATATGTAACACACTTTAGACGGTGTTACATATTAAATTAGCAAATTTCAGAAAATAAACGAGAATAGATTCAAAAATTGTAATAATGTATGACTATGTAAAAAAAATTGTTATGTATGATAAATATTTTTAATGAGATCTCTGGCTGATAGTGACATCTAGCGAGAAAAAATTAAAATAAGTAATCAAGCTAGGGATGCGCCCCGGCTGATGCGCGATAGGTAAGCAGGTTGCGCGCAACAAAATTATCTCTCTCATTTGGCCAGGATGTAACAGGGAACGGACGTCTCCAAATAGCAAGAAAATGTATTTAGTTTCTTTTTATTTTAATTAATATAAAGTATTATTTTCTTTTAATCATGGCATAGAACACGGCATACGATACCAGGTACAAGATGGGTCGCAGACTTTTGAGGGCTTTTCCCGATGCTTTTCCACGAAGATGAGGCCAGGCTTTACCGAGATTTTCCACGAGGAGGAAGCGAAGTTGCGACAAGTTAATACAGCTAAGTGGGCGATTTAAGACTTTTAAAACTTAATTTCAAAATTTAAAATGTTTCGCAGCAGAATTCTAAATAATGAACATTGAACTTTTTAATTAATAAGGATAACTATAATTACGCATCTTTTGGTGCCAATATGTTCACATTAAATTATTAAATTTGATTATACAAAAAAGGCAAGTCAACTCGAATACATGTTCATTTTCAGCCATTGATTAATTAATTAATTGAAGGATTGCTATCCTTAAAAATTTATAAGTAAAATTAAAAATGTTCCATAATCCGTAACTGAGTGTTAAAAAATTTATGTGTCATGATTTTAATTTATTTTATCTGTCTATCTTAAAATAAAAGTTTATAATTTGCTTTAATTGAATTTAAAAGAGTCATTATTTTACCAGCGCACAATTCCTTGCATTTCAGATTAATAAACCTTAAGAATTAATTCAAGAATATTCTGCTAATTTTAATGATTTAACATGGTAATTTGAAATATTTAAATGTAACGGAGTTATAGCTTCTATTGCGTTACAGACAGACTTCTCGTTAAGCCTGAACTGTAAGCAAGAAGTGAATATTAAATGTTTTAAGAGTTATAACTAAATAAAGACCAATTTGTTTAATTATAAACCGTTACAATATTTACTTTACAATTTTGTTTTTTATAAATAAATTTCATTTACACACTCACACACAAACACACACACGCTCACACGCACACACTCAAGCACTAACTAACACATACACACGCATACACTCAAACTAACACACAAATAAAATATACCTTATTTGCATTCCATAGTAAACGCATATATGGCGTACATTTCAACAATAAATAAAATCCTTTAACCATAAATAAACTTTGGTCAAATCCTAATGTAGATTTCGACAGTAATGCAGGCATTATTGCATGACATCATTTACAAAAGTAATCTTTTGTAGTTTTTAGGTTTAATCTAGTTGTACCCGGCAGTCTTTTGCGGTAATCTAAAATACCTAAAATAGTTCAATTTTGCTTTTGTGTAACTTGAGACGTGATTTACTTTAGTTATTAGAAGACAAAGTACGATTTTACTATAAATTCATGTGTAAGCTTTGAATGAATATGTTTGAAAATCATTTATTGCTTCAAAATGTTTCTAAGTATTTTTGATTAACACAATACCCAGCGTAAAGTAGCAACTGTTTACATTGTTTACATTCACACAGTTTCCAGTATTAAATGTAACAGCAGTTAGCTGGATACATTTATCTTACAACTTGAAAGCTAGTAAACGTCCTTTTATATACAGAAGAATTTACCAACATCTTTTTTAGGAACTACGTGATGAACGTGTAATTACAAGATCTGCGACAGAAGGACAGAACGTGACTACCTTGCCAGATTGGCCAGTAGCACAATCTTCTTCAGAGCATCAGCCAACCATGGGACATGATTACATTAAAGCATTGATCTAGGACCTCGTTTATTGGTCGTTACAGTTTGTGATAAAAATCTGAACCGAGACCGAGTTGCAGAAATCGGAGAGTTGCAGAAAGCAGATATATTTAGGGCACAGTTGGAAGCTTGAGGTTCACCTATGGGCCGATGAAATAGTT
This sequence comes from Prosapia bicincta, assembly GCA_036971475.1. Lineage (NCBI taxonomy): Eukaryota > Metazoa > Arthropoda > Insecta > Hemiptera > Cercopidae > Prosapia > Prosapia bicincta. Next base: position 143,036,108 of record JBAIZL010000002.1, read on the forward strand.
ATTGCACTTGAATGCAGTTTGATTGACACAAGCCCATTTACCACTTAAAATGTCTGGTAGGAACTTCTTTAAGGGAGATAGATTTGCAGATAACGGGATTCTACTCACACAAAATTTATTTGTTTGGAATATCCTACTTTATTATAAAGTTGCTCAAAATAATAGATATATTGAACTAAACTGTTTTGATACCCACAGATGAATAATACAGATTCTCAAAAACCGAATTGATGCAACTGGTTAATATACAGCACTGCCTCTATGAACTACCCCAGAGGCTGTGTAGACATTTATGATTAGTAATTTATAAGAAGTAAATATCGCAGTAGATATCGATATTGATTCACTTTAGGCGGCTCCTAGAACCTATGAGTTCTTTCTATTAGCAACACAATTAGGAAGCGTAAGTTAGGAAATGTAATTACTAACGTACTGTGAAATCTTTTTAAATTAACAAAGTTAAACAGAATAATTCTTCGCCCATAATGCAAAGAGCACTACTTTCTTTGTATATTTTCGCGTTTTCTGCTGAGATAATCGACGTAAACTCATTGCGGATCTAAGTGCATGCACGTCGCGGTCACTAGCAGGTACGAAGTAATTCCCTGGGTCAATTCCTTTGTATTTCGTTACAAAATATTTTTCCTTTTAAAGCAATAAATGTTATATTTTTTCAATGGATTATGTTTTTGTATTACTTTTTTTTACCTTAGTTAGTATTATTTGTTAATCGATTATTATGTCTAATCTTATGTAGTACAAACAAATTAAAAGTTACTTGTACTGTTTGAAGTTTTCCTTAGATTTTAAAAATATTTACACTACTGATCGACACCGAGTAGAATCTATACAGAGCTGCTCACTCAAGTCGGCATTAAAATTGCTGAAGCATTCTAATATGTTTAGACGTCTGGAATTATGGGCTATAATTGGGTCAAACATATCTATCTGCATTTATTCTGTAAGTATAAAGAGTCAAAAAGTATCCCTTAGTAAACACAGACGTTTGTCATCAGCATGACAATTTAGAAATGAACTCTTTTTTGAAGCAAACAAATAATCAATGTCAACATTCAAGACTTGGTGGACTAGTCTTTATATCCGCTACTAATAAATTGTCTTGGCTATCTTACTTTATCCGTAAACATATGTAAGTTAAGGCCTTGTTTGTTTATGATAGACTGTGTGATTGTACAGGTTCTTTATACAGCTAGTGAGGATTTTATAAAATACACTAATAGGACAAATGAAATAATAGCGTCTTAAACGGAAAAACGTCTTATACAGAAATATATAATACTATAACACCAACAAAAGAATACTGTATCCACTCACCATGTACGTGTCGTATTTTTAACACATATTCATCAATGTTGCCTTATTTAAAAAAAAAAATATCTAAAAATATTGAAAAATGAATGTTTGTAACACAAATATAGGAATTTAATCGGAAACCGTAGCCTACATACTGCATGCTACTGTATAGAATGGATATATTTCTGGAATTTATATTTTCGGTAAATTATTTTCGATCTGAAATTGTTTTATTTTTTTAAAACATGATATCAATGTTTCACTAATATAAGTACACATAGGCCTAAGTATATATATATATATATATATATATATATATATATATATATATATGTACCCGATCTCTTTCTTTTCCTCTCTATAATTATCGGGGTTATCTTTTGATCTTGTTGCTTCTCTCTCTCTCGCTGTGAGTGCGCGCGTGTGTGTGATTAGGTATTAAAAGTAAAAACAAAAATTAAATGTGTACTTGCATAGTAGAAATAAAAAAAATACGTTCAATTGTTTAGTAAGGGATTGTACTACTGCTAATAATATGTACCTCAATAAGATTCTTAAAAATGAAAGTGAAAAATAATTCAAATTAATTCCATAAAGTAAAGGTAAACGGAAAATCACCGTAATAAATTATAAAAAACTACATATTTTTAAAATAGTCCTAATTAAATATTAATAAATAATTAAATATAAAGTGCGTATATATAATTATTTTACTACACTATTTATCATGTTACAAACACACAACAATTACAATACAGTTATTTATATTACCATAGTTTCGTAAAATTATTTTTATTCAAATTTTTGAATGATTCAAAGCAAATAAATTAATCCGAAAACGATTTGGAAACTGTGTAGGTATTCCTTAAGAATTTTACATAAAGCTACCCCCACAGAGCACACGTACCCATAACTTTAAAAAATGCACCCAACCTCCCTGACACTTTGAAGAAATTAGTGTTGTGATGGTAATTGTATTCGGCTCGTGATAGACTATTGTGAAGGACCTTACATATGCGTGGCCATAAAGCTTGACAAATTGCGTTATTTACTCTCACATACTTGAGGCGGCCCTTGTTAGATATAATCCCTTTCCCAAGAAATCTAGCCTAACGTGTCTGTCAGACATTGCTTCTCCACTTTCCGTCCTATCTCTGCGGGTGTTACGCAGGGTTCCGTCCAAGGCCCGCATCACTATCTCCTCTACACCAACGACATCCCCCTACTTCCAAACGTCACCCTTTCCCCCTATGTGGTTGACGTCATATTTATGTCAAGCTTCTGGAGCACACCCAAATCCAAAAAGAGCATCCGGACGAGACTTCACTCCCTGTTACTGTGGGTCCGGAAGTGGATTTTCTTCACCAGGAGGCTACGAAATGAAACCGGGCCCACCCTTCTTGATAGGAGGTCTTCTGTTAAATACCTTTGCATCATCCTACATAAGCCCCTGTCCTTTTCCTCTCAAGCTTCCTCAGCCCTTACCAAAGCTATCCATGCTAAGTTCTACCCTCTCCTCAGCCGCAAAACTACCATCCTACACAAAATCAAACACCGCATGTACCAAATGCTCCTCTGTCTCGTCCTTATTTATGACACTCCTGTCTGGTGGCCTCTTTTGCTCAAACACGTCTCGGAAATATTATGAGTCCTTCCAATCCCTCCCTAAGACTCCTCTCCAACTCTCCTTGGTTCCTGTCAAATGTCATCATCCGAAATTCCCTTCGCCCCCATCGCTTCCTGCTTTTGTCTGATCGTCTCAGCGACGCTCTTCGGTTGTGCCGAAATGTCGTATTATCCACACCTTGGGGATCTGGCAAACTCAGTTGGACCCCCTCCTATTATTCTTCCTCATCCTAAAGTCCTTCTCGATCCTCCAACCCACCTCTGCAACTCGCACTCCCTCTCCCAACAATCTATCTCTCGCCTCCTAGAATACTTGTTTTTAAGTTTTAGTCTTAGTATTCCTAAATTGTATATAACGTTTAACTCCTGTTTGTTTATTCCTATTAATCTTATCACGCATCTGTTAGGTTTTATCATGTAAAATGCTAGTGAAGTTATGTTAGTTTAAGATCATCCATCCCAACTTTTTTTATTCCATTTTAGCTCTAAATTTGATTACACATATTTACACTTATGTCCCACAAACACTCTTACTACATCCATGAATTGACACACACACACACACAAAAACAAAAAGTGTCACCCAAAAAAAAAAAAAAAAAAAAAAAAATATATATATATACATATATATAGAAAAATTAAGTCAGCCAGTAAAAATGTCAGCCAGCTAAAACAAACGTAGTCTCCCAGAATAAAATCCTTATTACCGTCCCACCCAAAAAACGTCCTGCCTTGCAGATGAACTTCCTACATCCCTACCAAATTTCCTGTTCCCGTATTCCTACCAGCAGCCATTGTCAGTGACAGGCGCTTCATAACCTTGTGGTCCAAGAAACCCCCACCATCTCTGACTGACTGACTAACTGATCTAGCCTAATAAAACCAAAAGATTTCGACGTTTTTTTTTTAACTACAGTCTTAGTTTAAAACAACCGTATCTGATCTTCAATATGCTTGTAAATATTACTGCTAACACATCGTTACGACAATGTTATTGTCAAATTTCGAAATTATAGAATATCGATACTCACCAACGCATATCAATACACATGCGCTACGTTAGACATTCGCCCAGGTAGTTGTAGACGAATAAAAATAAGTTGTGTTTAGGATTATAGTAAGTATTGAGGGTCAGATTTGGGCTATTTGTTTGCAAAAACCCAAATTTATCATAATATGTGTAAATAGTCAATATCCAGCGAATTCAATTAATTAAAACATATAATTTTTTGAGTTATATTTCCCTTATATTACTAGATTTAGATCGATTGAATCCTTTAGTTCTGTTAAACTAACACAGTGTTTCCAAGGTATTTCTTTAATACCTTGGTACCTACCATAAACATCTAGACAAGTGCTACAACTTGTCACTTCAGCATAGACTACGGGATCTAACGATGTCCAACTTTCAAGAAATGCTTTTGGAGTCTTTTGTATAGGATATCCGAAAATACTCATGGTGCCAGCAGTCGATGGTTTAACCCGTGTATCAAAAATCAGCCCAGATGCTTAATTTGTTACTCTCTCTATTCAGTGTCTGAAGCAATTCATTTGAAAATAATTATATAAGGTATCGCCGTGTGTGTGTGTGTGTGTGTGTGTGTATGTGTGTGTGTGTGTGTGTGTGTGTGTGTGTGTGTGTGTGTGTGTGTGTGTGTGTGTGTGTGTGTGTGTGTGTGTGTGTGTGTGTGTATGTGTGTGTCTGTGTGTGTATGTGTGTGTCTGTGTGTGTGTGTGTGTGTGTGTGTGTATGTGTGTGTGTGTGTCTGTGTGTGTGTGTGTGTGTGTATGTGTGTGTATCTGTGTGTGTTTAGGTTTAAAAGTAAAGACATTGATTTATAAACAAACATAAAATTGTACAGTAACAATATATGAAAATATATCCAATTGAACAGTAAATAAATTAAAACATACACAGGATCAAAAGATGTAGGAATATGTTCTGACTGCCTACGTCGTCAAAATGTAAGAGAAAATAAACTTTATTTTTTTATATCTTTATTACGAGTATCTTTTTTATATCTTCATATCCTTAATACGATTATCCAGTAATTTTTCCCTTTCTATTGTTATATTGATACCATTTTGTCTAATAAGGTTCTACGATATAATGCACTATGACTGACAATACCCACCTATATACATAATTCGTCCCTAGTTAATTAAGCAAAAATAGTTTTTTCTTTTCTAATTCCATCCTCAAGGCTAAGTTTGTGTTTTACATAAATCCCTTCAATGTTAATAGGTCACGGATTTGCAATACGTACAGTATTAACCTAACACTTATTGGAACAATTTATAATTTCAATATTAGTTGCCTTGGTACCAAATTTATTTCCATACTGGCATTATTAAACAAAAACTGATTTCTATTACTAAATTGGAACATTTAATTATTTTGTACAATGAATGTTGCTAATTATTTCGAAGTACACATTAAGACGTTTTGAAGGAGTATAAAGACGTAAATTAATGTATTAATATTCTTGATTCACCAAGTATATAAGTATCGTATGTATACAATTATACAAGTTATAACATTATATATTGATCTATTTATTCATTACAGATACTTTTGTCTATGCCCCTGTGACCTAATACTACCCTTATGTCAGATTCGTGTTCAAAACAAAAAAATTATTGACTTACGCTTCACAATGAAAATATTTAATACTTAATACTTCTAACGTAAAAATAAAGTCGATTAACTGTATCCTACAAAACTTGACACTTCTGAGACACAAAACTTCCGAGACACATGTTTATTAAACAGGCTTGGTCAAGGTACTTAGATGTTATAGATTAATAAATTGTAGTTTGTTGAACGTTTGTCATCAGTTGTAAGAAAGAATTGTTCACTGTCCGATATTATCTATTTTTTAGCTGCCCCTTCTTACGACGCCTAAAAGTTTCATCTTGATACAAGAGACAATGAAATGGCAAAATAGTCATTTCATTACCAAATCTTTGTAAAGGCTAATTGCGTTTTATATATTTATTAGATTTTTGATTATTTTCAATATTAAAAAAGTTAAAGTAATAGAATTATGTAATGTTTAATGTGTGAATTTAAAACTTTGCCAATTGAAGGTTAGCGTTCAAATAAAATTTTATTATAAAACTGCACCAGAATAAAATTACATCGGGCACTGATCCTAGCCTTGTATTTACACATAGGCTCGTGAATTATGAGCCCTACATCCCGTGTAGCACGCTACTTGGGCTATCTAAGTCCATAACTTTATCCTTAACTTTATTACCTGCTGTATATTTTACCTGTAAAATTCCATCCCCAAATAGATGCTTTTATGGCAGAAAGATTCACCCTTACTAGTTTTCAAATTATCTTACTAAACACTTTTGTGGATCATTACTGCATAATATGTTTAATTATTGTAAATTATAACATTTGTAAAATAGATAGTATAAAAAACATGAATTTATCAACAAAGAAACTCTGTGTTGTTAAAGTAATAGTAATAAACAATTCCACGTAATGTAGTTTAAGTTCTTGTGCAACATTGTCTAGTTCCTAATTTTAGACCATTTAGAACGTAAACGAAGAATATTCTGATGCAGAACATTTTTATAATAATGAACACAGAAACATTTATCTACAGGTCCTTCTTTACTAATCGTAATTTGTAAATATTTCGAGCATTACAATCGATTTACAATTTCAATAAAGTCTATGCAAGTTACTAATTACTTAAAATGTTGAAATTTGTTAGTAATACGTCAATAGTCACAAGTTCGTCGGTTTTACATTTGTGAGTGATTGGTTGCAATCACTTTTGTCAGATATTAGTACCTTAATTTCATGCGAGGGGAATTGCCGAAATGACCACACCACGTCTATAGGAATAAAACAGTCATGCTAGAGGCTGCTACTTTCACACATTTATCATCCCCTATTGGAGTATTAATAGCTAACGTTTCGTGATTTAAGTACCTCCTTTTCCAAAGTATTTTCCAAAATCAGATGTATGTAAAGCACAAATCTTTTGGTGTGAATAATATTAGAAGTTATTTTAAAAATGGGGAGATAGGTAAATGTTTGCCTTAAGTCTACTTCATTACTTTATTTTCTTAAATACAATAAACTACTATATAGTTTATTATATTTGCCAATACTATCGGTATTTGAATCTTGAATAGTGAAATATAATTATGTTTTTCTTCCGTCACTCTTTATTACTTTCAATTTTTTTGTGTTCAATAAAATTTTCTCTACCTCTTCTTTCACATTTCCCTTTCTTTCTGCATCTCTACCGATCACTATTTTTATATTTCCCTTCCTCTCTTCCCCTCATTCTCTTTTTGTATCTCTCACACTCCCTACCCGACTTACACTC